>JWHW01027598.1:29595-56972 GCA_000931545.1 Papilio glaucus
TACAATGCTCATTAAACACATGTGACTTTAATATTATTAAAAGATCTGCAAAAGACGATAAAGATTTTATTCTTTTTATTACTTTATTGATGTCGAAGAAAATCATGTCAAACTTTTTACCTTAAAGACATAAAAATGTAATACTTTTCCTGGCCATATTTAATACTAATGATAAGTCTCAAACCTATCTTATGGTACATGGGGCGCTTAAGCCGTCGCATTCGTTTCATAGACGTCCAGGCGTCAATTGATCCATATTATCTTTGTACCTGTTTAAAGACTACAGTCACCAAATTAGATTGTTCGTTGCCATCAATATACAGTCCACTCTTCAATAAATATTCATTGGAGGACGTGTATACGATAATTGTACGTATATACAATTAATTGTGTTTATAAAGTAAAATTACTCTCCCACAGCTTCAATCTAAACTGGGCGCTGAAGGAGAAGCCCAAGCGCAACGAGTTCAGATGGAAATGCATATCCAGAGATTGTCGGAAGTATGTATACGTTTAATAATTATATTATTCGTCTTTTCACTCAACTGAGATCTACCTTGTCACAGACGGGAGCAAATATCTGAATGATTTTGTATCAATTTTTTTTATTGATCCACAACTAGGACATATGTTAAATTTAAAACGTAAATGTTTAGTCGGAGGCGGGTCTCCTGCAGCAGCTGGCGGCTCTGCAAGCGGAAATGAACACGCTCGCTCGGGAGACGGCTCAGGCGCGCTGCGACGCGGCCGCCGCGCGCGACTCCATGATCATTGCGCAGCGACACGCCGAGGACCTGGCCCAGCAGCTGCAGGTACGCACGAAAACTAACGTTCACAACCCCACGCGCAGACACACTTGCACATGCACGATCTCACGCATAATACGTAATAAAATGTTACACTGAATAAGACGGCAACAAGCAATAGATTACTGAAAAAACAATAAGCCCTTTTTACCCCTATGACACCCAAGGACTGCGAAACGAATGGCAAATCATTCTTCAAATCGGTCAAGCCGTTAAGGCTACTGGTCGCAATGGAACGGACACACATACATAATAATATATACATCTCGAAAAACATTACCCTTCAGTCAGTCGGGCAAAAATCGCCGATATTTGCTTTCACTGGTTTCTAGTTAGACATTGCAATTACTCGCATCACACTCTGAATTCATAATTTAATTTGTCTCCTCGGAAATTAACGGCGTGTAGCTCAATTCTACTTGATTTTTGAAAGAAAAATACGAATGCTGACGATACCGTTTCCGCTTCTATTAATAGTCAGTCACTGCTGGATATAGGCCTCCGTCGTAAATCGCCACAAAAGATCCGTCCGCTGCTTTCCTCATCCAGCGCACTCACGCGACCATGATTAACAATTAAGGTACAATAATATCGGATGATTGAATGATTTGAGATATATATTTTGAATATTTTAGGACGCAAACCGTGGATACGCTGAGTTGGAGCAACAGCGGCAGCGCGCGACGCACGCAGAGCAAGTTGCCCAGCAGGAGCTGCGCGAGGCGCAAGACAGACTTACCGGTTAACAAAAATTTATATTTAACAGCGTAGAGCCCGCACCACAATGGGCCGGCGCGAACAGAAAAATACCACGAGATCACAGAAGAGAAGCGTAGAAGTTTCCTGCGTTTCGTGTGATGAGTGAGGTGCCGGAGGCCTAAACCTAGACCTCTTCCTATATTTTTCTAATAAGGAAAGGATAAGAAGGGGAAGAGGATTTGTAGGGGAAGGGATGTGTAAGATAGGGGAATATTTTTATCTGAATCCCCTCTTCTGTCTATTAAATGTAAGGCAACGCACGCATCTGCAACTAGTTACGTTGTTGCAGCTGCCTACGGGTTGCGGTCACTCGGCGTCGGGTGAACCGCTGGGTCGTTTGTTCTTCTTGGTCTTCTCCTATAAAAATAAAAATAATTCGGATACAGGCTAAGGGCACATTGGTGCCCCTACTACTTTAATTGGGCTCAGGGATTTGAGAGACAACAATCACTAATACCTGTGATGTTAGGCCTCCAAACGCAACTTTCTAATTTATATGTAATGTGACAACAAAATACGTTTTAGGAGTATATTAATTTGAGTTTGAGCAGATTTTCCATTGACGAAACCAAAGATATAGTGAATATAGATTTATCGATTTTTACTTTATAACACAGATTTAAATGTTAAAAAATCTACAGGAGTTACTGAACTTCAAAACGAAGTGGAGCGACTGACCAGCCGCGCTCAGACCGCGGAGGGCAATGTAGAAAATCTGAAAGCGGACCTAGAGAAAGCTAAAGAGGATGTGGAGAGAGCTAAATTAGGTGTGGAGAAGGCGAAAGAAGATGCAGAGACTTTTAAAAAAGACGCCGACAAAGCTAAGGAAGACGCTAAGAAAGTTTCAGAGGACGCAAACAAATTGCGAGAGGAAACGGAGAAATTAAAACAAGAAATTGAAAATGTTCGACGGGAATCAGAAAAACAAAAATTACAAGTAAGTCATGCCACAAAACTACTGTTTCATAACATGTAGATGAGTTTAGCGAATAAATAATTGTAAGTTCTCTTGCTACAAGCTAAATTTACTTTAAAATACCAATAAACCCTACTGACTGTACCCACATTACACTCGTCAAAATAGATCAAACTGTTTAGACTATAGATGGTCAAAATGGAGCGGAATGTACATACGTACTCGCGGTAAACATAACTCCTGTCAGTTGGGCAAAATAAAACAATAATATACATGTAGTATTTTATGTTTTATAGGTATCAAATGAAGTGGCTTTACTGAAGGAGCAGTTGTCGTTACGAGAGTCGGAGTTGGCCGAGTTGAAACAAATGACAGCCGTGCCCGCGCACAACGGCCTGCCCCCCGCCGGCGACGATCAGAAGGTGCTTTAGATGGATTGTGATAAATACAAAGTATAACAAAATGTTGTAGAAAATATATTTATGTAGCAAAAGGGCGATATAAGGAGCACCCATAACCGACGAGCATGCATGCGTAGATGTATGAATGTAGAAGCGAGAGAGGTGTGCAAGGATCGCGCCAAATGGAAATCCATAATCTCTGCCTACCCCTCTGGGTGATGGGCGTGAGCGCATATTTATTTATTTGTAGAAAATTTCGCTTTCTTAAGATTTTTTTTAAATGTTAAAAAATCTACTCCTCTTACCCTTCCCATCTCTTTCTTAGAAGGAAAGGATGTGACTATGATTTGACTGGGAAAGGGATAAACAGGAAATATCATCTTTTCTCTTTGTCCCCTCCTATGTCTATTAAAGGTGGGCAACGTATCTACAACTCATGCCTATAGCTACCTATAGGCATGAGTTGTCGCTGGAAATCGGGTGGACCGTTTGCCACTTTGATATAAAAAATAATAATAACAATTTCCAGCGTGCAAGTGAACTGGCCAAAGTCGAGAGTGTGGTGGAAGCTCTCAAGGAAGAGCTTACCGCGGCACAGAGAGGAAGCGGCGAGCTCAAGGACCAGGTGTCCACCCTCAGGGAACAGCTCCAGCAGTACCAACTAAAGAACAACGTAAGTATATTTAATATACTTTTGCCTGCGCGTTAAATAGAATATTTTACTCATTACTACTACTGATTTTATAAAAATGTCAAGATGTTGAAGCATATTATAACCCAAAAAAATAAAGAAGTCATTTCAAATGTCTCGTTAAATTATACTGGTTTTCTGTAAGAAATTTTCAGTAAAATATAATAAATGAAAAAAAATTTATTTGAATTTCTTAATTTTAAATGGCTGACTTTATTAATTTAATGAAATTATAAAATTGTCGAAGTCTAAAAAATAACACTGAAATGATCGTCTTAGCTAAGTCAATATCGGATAACTGTGTTATTTAAAATTGTTTTGCTCATAATATTGTATAGAATCATCTTATAAAACAAATTTTACTAATAACATTTAAAAATTGATCGACACAAGATTAATCTTTGGAAAAATGATTATTTCTTTTATCCAAAAATGCGCCAAAACGCATCATCATAAATGTGTTTGGATAAAACTCTAATAAATGTTTGCTTGTTAATTTTGGCTCCACGCACTCAGGAGTTGCGAACTAAAAACTGGAAGGTTATGGAGGCGTTACAATCAGCCGAAAAAGCCCTCCAAGCGAAATCTACCCGCGCGATGCCGGCCCAAGACTCGCTCTCTGTAAGTGTTGCGTCCACGTATAACTCACTCGCATAACGTCGACTTCTCAAACAAACGTCTAAGTAAGGCTTTCGCTAAATGTCTACATAAAATATATTATGAGTATATTTTACTATAGGGCGTTGAATGTATATCTAAAGCCTTCAAGATGTATTGCTTTAAGCAACGCTTTAAGCTTTCGATTACTCTTCGGCCGGCTTCGCTATGTAAATATCCAATTAAATGTAATTTAGATATGTTTGTATAGCAACTGGATTTAAATGCGAAAGACAAAGTAATGTGTATATAGTAAAAGGCCATTATTTCTGCGGAATAGATTTCCATTTTCTGCTTATGAATGAGTGTACATACACGCGCATACTCACGTACACACTTTTAATGTTTACTCGTCATATTCGGTTTATAACACAACATACGGTTTTCCAAATTACAATATTATAGTTAATACAGTTTGCAGTGAGTTAAGTCGAAACCTGTATTTTATGTAGCAAGTCAATTTGAAATGATTGACGATGGTTCATTCTAATACCATCAACGTGTTCATTTTCATACATTATTCTTAATTTAAAAACGACTAGTTTTCAAATTATTTTCTTCCAAAGATTATAAATCATTTGAATAATAATAAATTTAGAAACTAATTATAAACTAAAACTCAATATACGATGGCTACTAACTCAATATACGATGGCTACTAACCCACTATAGATGTTTTGTTTCCTTCGGTAAGTAGATTTTTTTCATGTGAAACAACTTTAAAATAAATATATTTTTAAAGGAGGCGATAGTTAAAGCCCAAGAATCACAATACAACGAAGTCGCCAGCATATTACGTTCAGCGGTTCCTAACATCGCCCCGGGCTCTGGCACCGGTCGCGACTGGCTACAGGCCTTCGCCGACAACCTGAAGAACGAATTCCAGAAGATAGATTCACAGAAGAAGGAGCTCGAGAAGAAACAGCTTGAGTTGGAGAAAAAAACAGAACTACAACTACCTTCCGTTGACTCGCGACTCACTGAAGTGATCGGACAGAATGAACAGCTGCAGACTCTATTGGATAAATACAAGCGTGTTATCGCTGATACAGTGAGTTGAAAAATCATAAATCAAACATACATTGTTGTAACTATAAAGTTGTTTTTTGTGTACTTTGCTACTTGTAGAAGTAATTAACAGTACTCCTTCTTTTCATCCTATCGAATGTCCTAATGTTTCATACAATTTAATCAACTACCTATCAAAATGCTTACATTCACTTATTGCTTCACCTATACCATCGGGGTAGGAAAGCCTTCATCACTTCTCAAATTCATTCCTTTATCAAGTCGTAGACACTTTATGAAACTAAAGCGCTAAGTAGTAAACCGCATGTAAAATTATGCTTACTGGATATGACGACACGGTTCAAAATAGTAAACACTACTAATCAACGTCGAATCGAATACGTTATATTTAATTCTCAGTGTGCGTCAGTGTCCCTGGTGTAAGCAAATGTCTACTTTAAGGTGACGAACTTTTTTTACCCCGACTATACCTAACAACAGTAACATCTATTGGCGTAATTTATACTCTTGGAGATTATGAATATGTCATTGTTAAAAAGATATGTATTTTTTGAGTAGGAGTCAGCACTAAGTCACCTGCAACAGAATGTGGCGGTGGAAGAGCAGAGGTGGCAGAAGCAGTTGGCAGACAAGCAGCGGGAGGTGGAACAATTACAGCAGAGAATAGCAGCGCAGGTAACATACAGAATCAATTTCATGCTAACTCTAAGTCCTGAAATCATCTGTCGCTTACGTCGGTTGGATACATCACGTCGCGCGTACGAATATACCTTATCTATACGTATATGTAACAGAATAAAGTGACTACCTATTCGGGTCATAAGTTCTGTCAAAACGTTTCTTTTTGTTAAATTGGCGAATACTGGACGAATATTCTTCCTCTAGTTTAAAAAATGGAACGTCACGAACGTTCCAAATACAAAAAATACTTTCCAAATATAAAAAATAAATTTATTTTCATTCATTACCAAATATGGAGTGGTCGAAGAAAAAAGATAGAGTCGCGGTTATGTAGTACCGGTACTACACGACTGATGGAACGTTACCGACTTTAGCGCCAGGAATTCAGGCTTAAGGAAACATCGCTGTATGTCGCATCGTTAGCGCATCGAAAGTGCGGTAGCTTGTTAAATTATTCAGATATAGGTTTGCGATATATAATTATGACCCGATATCGAATAAACGAGATGGCGAATAGTCGTGGATCATTGTTAGATATCTCAACATTCCACAAGTAATCTATATTTATGATGTAATAGCCTAAACTGAAGATGCGTTGCTTAGTTGAGAGGAATTTGATGAGCAAGAAAAATTGTAAAAACCATAGTGTAGTATTGGTTATCTAAAATATATTTTTTCTTAGGAAGAATGGGCGTTTGCATATTCCTGCATAGAGAAATCCTTGCCTACCATCGTAGAAGAGGTACTAAATGTCACCAACACTCCCATAAGTGTCAATCTTGTGTTACGTCGATAAAGTCACATTGTACTCAATTTTTATAATCCATGGCTAAAATAAAATACAATCAATAAAATTATCTTCTATCAATCACCTGCTAGCATACTGAGTAGCTGGTTTTATCATAATCATATGTTTAAATAGTTAATAATTGATAAGATACATATATGGGAAGGCTTTACCCATGTACCATACCATATGTTTGTCTTTCTACCTTACTTAGAATAATGCTTTCAAAATATGTGCATCAGCCTTGAAACGTTTTAGTAAGACAGGCCATATTGTATACTTTTATACATGTTATTGTCAAGTGTCATATATGTACCTCTACTGGTGATGGTCATTAAGTACAATTGTAATTGTGATTATATATTATTTTCTATGCTTCTCAGATGCAGAAGAAAGCAGACAAAGTTGATATAATATTAAACCAGTCACAGAAACCAAACCACAGTCACAGTTTTGCTGATGCAGAAAGACTCACAGAGGTGACCTTAAATAACGTGTTACTATTTTATAATTTTACTATTTTGCCTTGAGATGCGATCCTTAAGCATGTTAAGCATGTATGCGTAGATGTATGAATGTAGAAACGACAGAGGTGTGCCAGGATAGCGCCAAATGGAAATCCATGATCTCTGCCTACCCCTCTGTGTTAAGGGCGTGAGCGCATATTTATTTTATATTCTTTTAATTAAACAATTTAAAAATAATCTGCATACACGATTACATAATATTTTAAGCTGTGCTAAGAAAGAAAGAGAAGGTTATTTCTGTCTCGCTTGGGATAGACTAAATGCAGATTATGGTTGTACTATCTCTGCTTTACCTAGATTGTCTGAGAACTAATGATATTTTCATTGCAATATGTATCATTGTAGTTGATGTGAACAATGTTAATATTAGTTTTTATTTTCAGGAAAGATTATTGGGCAGCTTAACAGAAAAGCGTGATTCACGTAATGGCCCTTTACAGGTGAATACGGAAATTATTTTCTCAAATTTATAGAATCATTATGTTTAAAAATTCACTTAAAATGTATGTAAAAAAAACTTAGTAATTCCATTTTAGTCAATAGTATTTTACTAATGAAGACACTCATACATTTGTTATGTTGATGCAGGCACACAAGGAAGATATTTGTTTGTAACACACATTTTCAAGTTTTTTTGTTTGTAACTTATTTACTGTCTGACTCCGGATTGCAATCCTTTATATAGGACAAAAAGAAGGAAAGAGTGGGAAAGCCATTATCTTTACTTCACGCTAATAATTTGGTAGGTCGTAGTAAAACATGCCATCCTTAAACCTGCTCTCGTTGCTGAGTGGTGAGAGCTGTTGTAAGAATGAATGCATGAATTTATTCTGGTTGTTATTTAAGGGCATGCCCACATCAAAGATTGCTTTTTATGCTGCTTTACGATATGATAATGTTTTGTAAAACCAGTGTATTTTCACAGCAGGTGTCAGTCGAAGAGAAATAACACATAAGAAATACGTGAGTGAAGCGATGCCTCGATGTCGCCTGCACGAGCGCAGATAGCACGCGTATGTGTATGACGTCACTGCCCTTGGATTATAAGCTTTATAAGTGATTTACTATGAACATTAAAATTTACAGACAGTCGTTTACAATTTAAAGTCGAATATACACTGCGCCACTTGAAGTTATTTATTTTACAAGATCTGTCAAGACCAGTTATGATTACTAAGACCAGTGATGCATAGTGTTGATATAAATAACAAAAAAAAAATAATGTAATTAATAAAAATATATATATTTTGATGAATTGGTTTATACATTGTATTCGTGCTTGCTGGTGGCAAACAATTTGTATCTATCGTGGCCTATGTTAATGTATGTGTTTCTAAAATATCAACCTTCATTTTATAATCCTAGTGTGATCTGTGCCATTTAAACGCAACTAACCAGTTTTTTTTATTGTAAGCATAGATTATCGTCAGTGTTGCAATGTATATTTGACCTTAAAATAGGGAATGCTTAGTGATATGAGTTGATATTGAATGATAATTGGATTTACAAAGTGTTACTGCTCAATGTCTGGTTCAAATGCCTTTATTTTCTACTAATTGCTATTAAAATAATATTTACTTTATACTTTTATATACTTTATATTCAAGTGATAATTGAAAACATGTTTAGAGTACACTTTTATTTAAGGAATCCCAACAAAAATCAATTTACAGTCGAAGATTTCTAATTGGGACAATTTAAATCACATTGTAGTGCAATAAGTGGAAAAACCTGTCATCGATGTAGATTTTTGCATTCATATAAACTATATTTGCCACGATTTACTTGTGCCATCTTTCTTATTGACTTATAGAAACTGGTTTCAAAAATACTTAAAATATTTGATTTTTTTGTTTTCTTTTTATATATTTCAATGTCGGGTACAAATTTAATATTAAATAAATTTGTTGATTTAACTTGACAGATAATGAATTTTGACTTTCTGATTTTTATTTTTTTATGATATTTGTTGTCGTTACTAAAGTGGTAACGATCTAAAGCTTACCACTTTTTTAAATAATAATGTTAACTGCTATGGGATCTAAAGATTACATACATCAATGTTGCTATAATTTATAAAATGACACATTTTGGTCAAATGAATTATTAAAATACATCTATAAAACATTATTTCTTATTGTGCCATTTCCAATGTTCATTTCGTGACTGTATGTTGTATGATAACAAATACATAGACAACTTGTAAAACAGATGGCAGTGACTTTTTTTATTTAGGTTTTAAATTTAAAATGTTCCCTAATTTAATTTATAGAGAAGCTTTTATTGAAAATAGTTTAGAGGGATATGCAATGATTTCATTTTATACAATGCTCTGAATTAAATTTAGCCTTTTTAATTATACTATTATTAGGGATATTATTTATTAATTTAGTACTATATCATTTAAAGCTTGGGTATCTATAATATAATCATTTCTGTCAGTGCCTTAGGTTAGTTTGAATTTATTAAGCTGTTTCACTTTAGTTGTAATAAAATCATACGCATGCAAAAGTAAGCACTTTGTTATAAAATAAATTCACAGTAATATAATTGATAGAATTATATGACTATAGTGAATCACTGTGTCGAATGTCCTGGAAAATGTGAATTAGGAATAGTGATATCGTATCTTAAATGTATGTAAGTAAGCCAGTTTTTATGACGATTCATATATTAGATAAAGACATTACGAATAAAATATTTCTATGATTATAGTAGTTTTATTTTACTAAAATACATGCCGCCTGCACTGTCGCTTAATACTGGTCCAATAAATGAATGAAAGAAATTAACATTATGAACAAATCAACGTAAGATTGCACTGACGGATAACCTAATGGTACGGGAACCGACGATGCTAAATTTCTACTACTACTAGTTACTAGAGCGTCATGGTGACCTATTGGATTTTGAAGCTTAGATAGAAGAGAAATCATAAGCGCCGATAGCCTAATGGTTAAGAGTATGGAGTCGAAACTTGCACAACATTGTCGTGCGTTCGGATTCGGTATGGTTAACGACATTCATTCGATTATTGTCGTTAACCATTTCCGGTAATGGTTAAAAGAAATATTAGTAAATTATGTCGATAATCTAATATTTCACATACATGCCTGAGGAGGGTCAGACAGGCGGCAGCCGTAAAAAAACAAAGCCAAAACCTATTACATTATGGACTACAGTCGTACTGTACCGATCCCTACGGTAAAGTGGGAAAAGTCAGGGTGAAGAAGATAGTAAAATAAAAAGGTTTTATTGATGTTTTTACTTTCTTCGATAGCGGAATCGTGCAGCATTAGCTTTCTAAAAATACGAAAAAAATTGTCATAAACATACTCTTGCGCATTAGATTTTAATACACACCCCATGTGTCCATAATAACGTAGTTCTTTTAGGATGGTAGAATAGGTCGGCGCATCAACAGTGGACGCGTCGGCCAATCCAAACGGTAGCAGCCCCGGCAATAATAGGGCTCTGGGCAATAATCTCTTCTGGTCCTTCTGGTCGCATCAGCAACAGAAGGGAACCACGGGGTCATAGATGGATAGGGTGGGGGGCCCTGATTGCGTAATCGCTCCCAATTGATGCGTGAAAGCTCAGTGCACAGGGCAACGGTGCGTTCCACTGAAGAATTCGCCTATCGCACTCGAGGGTGGTCACCCCAAAAAAAGTATGGTAGGATGTTTCGTTCGAGTAAAATTTTCTTGATTTTTATTACATTTAGAAAACTTTTCTTCAAGTACAGTTATCTTCGACACAAGAGAGCGCCATCGCCGCCTGTCTTGCACCATCTCCTGCCAGTTAGCTGTTTGACAGACATATTTGTGATAGTCTGTTAGTAATCTGCATTCGAGTTTGGGGGATTTTTGTAGGAAATAGCGGATTTTCGATTTATTGTTGGCAGCACAGATGACACCACAGATCAACAGACACTAGACTTAAAAGAGCAAGAACCCAGAGCCGTGAAAATTAATTAAAAAAACACACTGACACCTTCTTCCCTTTGCCTTCTTCCTTTTATCAGCAATTGTCAGTGTCATGCTAGGTATACAATTATTAGTTACTACATTTTTGCCATAAAAAAAGTTGACTTTGAAGTAGTTTCTACATTTTCTCATTGTTTTGAATTGAAATATAATATAGATGTTATTTGTATTAACGTTTTGGAAACTAGGATATTGCTACTAAGACTATGTCCACAGAAGTAGTTCTTAAAAACGTGGATAATGCTTGTGAAACAGCTGAAGAATTCACTAAGGTGTTTTACAAACAACTAGACAACCACCGACATTTAATTTCAAAACTATATCTCGATACTGGATTATTAGTGTGGAATGGAAACGGAATTACTGGTAATGAAAAAATACAGAAGTTTATTATGGACCTACCAGGAAGTACCCATGTTCTCAAGACTCTAGATGCCCAACCTATAGCAGAAAGCTTAGTCGCAAATAAATTGACATACCTCATACAAGCTTGTGGAGACGTTACATATCAGAATGATAATACCAGGAAGCACTTTCAACAGACATTCCTTATTGTAGCTGTAGATGGAAAATGGAAAATAGTTACGGAGTGTTTCAGACTACAAGTTCCACATAACACTTGATGTCACTTTGTACTTTTTGCTGTACTAATAAAATATCAATGTTTTATATTTATTGATCCAAGTTAATGAAGAAAACACAATAAACAATGTACATCAATTCTGTTTTTATTTTTATTATAATAAAAATTATTTTTAACCTAAAAAAATCTTAACATTATCATAATATTGAATAGGTTCCAAGATGTTTATCACAATTTGAGCAGTAGTGTTCCACTTTTTTAAATGTTGGCAACATATATGGAATGGCAGCTAAACAGCAAAGCATGCACCAACTGAAAAATAAAATAGACATAGAAAGATTACAAAACAGTTATGCATTTGAATATTTTGTATCACTAAAAATAAAAAAGCAGGATAATTATAGATGTAAAGGTTAATAATTCTTTACACAAAACAACACTGCCCAATAGAAAGGTGCACTCACAGTTAGCTGATCCTAAACTATGCAGAGCTTGTACTATAGAACCAAACATACAACACAAACTACTTTTCACCTCAGATGTTGTCTTGCATGAATGTTAACTTGCTTGCTATTAAGCATGTTCAGCTAACGTTATTTTATATTTGTTTCGTTGCTCAATAAAAAATCTCTTCACACTAGATGTCAGCACCACTTATCGGTTCCAATTGTAAATCCTAACCATCCTGGGTTCAATCAGGCACTCAACACACATACATACACACGCCTAAGAGATATTTTTAAATATGAATATTCACTACGCTTAATAACCTAAATAACACAAAATATCCCAAAAATACTAAGTATTTCATTAATACTTACAAAGTGAGACCGCCTATGAAACCAGCAATCATATGAGTTTTTGTGGTATTAACAAATTGTACTCTAGTTAGACACATTTCCTTGCACCATGGGCAATTATACAATATTGGTTGATCTTTCAGTTCAGGTGGGATCACAACAATTTGTTGAAAAGGACGATTATTTCCTGTTTCCGCTGAAGGTGTATAAGGTGGGGGTGGACCTTGATGTAGCCTCATGGTATCTCTTACAGGTAACTCTTCAGTTGTATAATTTATGTTTGTCACATTGTTATTCATTTCTCTATTCAATAAACACTACAGACACAAAAATGTTTCTTACTGTTGATTTATCTCACACTTCATGTGAAACTGGTTGTTTATCAGTTGCTTTTGTATTCTAGTATCTTATCAACTGAAGATAATGCTTGCGATGATAAATTGTATGTTTATTTATCGTCATAATCATATTTAAAGAAGTTGACAATAAAACACACATTCAATAATTATAATATATTGAAAAAGTAATGTATAAAAAGGTACCAGAGTTATAAAGCATCATAAATATAATGTCTTTTGTGACATTAGCATAACTGTAGAACAAATAAACACTCCATAATAAATAGCTAAATAAACTATGGACTATGCTTTAAATTGATTTTATTTATAATAATGCACCAAACATCAAAAGCGGTTATATGTGTAAATCTAAAATAGGTATTTATAGACGATTAAAGGAAAATTTATTTAAAACCGTATAGTGCAATAATTTTTACTTTATTTGCATTAAAAAGGAGGAGATAAATCTTGTTGCAGATGTTCTCAGGGTTGCAGTCACTTCACAAAGACTGAATCGCTTGTTTGCTTGCTACCATCTGCTATAAAAATACTGTATTTCTGTATATCTGTCTTGTTCGTTTAAAATAGCAATGGCACCATAACCTTTTAATGTCATAGAAAATAATCATATAATTAAGAGATGAGGGGAATGCATTGGACTAAATTGAATATAATATTCCACATAAACTAATATCACACATAATATTCCAGATATACATGCTTTTGAAACTAAATCTAGTACATGTTCTATTCATAATAAATAAATTAAATATTATCTCTTCTACTGAAAAATTGGCAGATATATAAGTCTTTAATCTTAATCTTATATAAAAGCTAAACCCAGCACAAATATTCATTTATGTTACACTTTTAATAAAACCAAAATATTGGAGCTCTTGAAGCTAAAAGACAATTTCTTTTTCATACTCACAATTTTTTTTAAAGTTTATCAAAATAGAAGCCACAATTACATTAGTCTTACAGTTCAATACGATCATTGGGTAATTAAGATCTTTATAATTCATGACCAACATACATATTTCAGTACTTTAAATATAATATTTATGCATTTAAAGTTAAATAGTTACCATCTCAGAGGGTTCTTGATTCATGCTCTTGACGTATAACTAGGCTCATAAATAATAAAAATAAAATTTAACACATATTGATATGCCAGGGTAGGGATACCTTTCACCAGAGTTACTTTTGACCAAGTTTTTTAGGTAATTAATAACAAAAAAGATAAAGGAAATACTGTTGGAGTAATGTTTATATCATCAGAAGTTATTCTATTGATAAAGTTATCCATAAAGTGTAGGTCAAACAATAATATATATTTTACTAAAAATAAGCAAATAAAATAAATTCTATCAACTGTATGAGTTTTGAGTGGCACTATGTTATACTACAATTCATACAAAACATTGGAAAGCTATCATGTTCCATAATGATTCAATGTAGTATATATGTCACCGACCGATTGTAAGGGCAGGCACTTTATAATCGGACTAGGCAAATTCTAAACGGTCGACACATTCTCAGTTGAACGAATTATTGAGAATGTGCCGGTTCTTTCCTAGGTACTTTACAAAGAGGCGACGTAAGGCAGACGCATACTTATCCAATAGACATGAATGTCTTTGTCTACAAAACGAACTTTGAGCGCTGATTGGTCGAAACTTGAGACCCGTTTTTTTTAATCGCTGCCAGTCATCCTTTAGTCAGTCGCTGAACGTAAACAAATAAAAGATGCTTAATTTTCAATTACACGACAACATATAGTTGCAAAACTAAAATTACACAAGTTATTTATCTTTCAACAGGTTATGGACAGTGAAAAATAACTGAGAGGATTTTTACTTTTTTCTACTGGATATAGAAGTCACAAACAATAACACAGATTACTTAAACATTAAAAATTATTAAAAAAAAATCATGTTGAATTCACTAATAATTATTTTTCAATATCTTCAACTATGGCAATTGAAGACAGTGAGTCTTGTAAAAATAAATATCAGATTTTATTTTAGTTCAGTACATAAATGTAATTAATAATATTAGTTACAAAAATAATTGAAAAACATCATAAGAACATTTTTTTTTTATTTACGTTAAGCACCACCAGCAAAAGAAAAGAAATGGCGCAGGATACGAGTTTCGACCAATCAGCGCGGACGTTTAGTTTTGTCGAACGACATTTTTATCATATTCACAATATGCCTACCGTACTTCGCCCAATGTCTTCGCGACATTAGAAAGTGACTCGAAATGAAACGGCATATTATCAATGATTCGTTCAAGTCAGAATGTGCCAACCATTTAGAATTTGCCTAGCCCAATTATAAAGTGTCTGCTCTGACAATTTGTTGGTGACATATACAATATGCACTACAGTAGCAGCCTATTTTCTCTTTTCTAAATCATAATCAACCAGGAACATTGATACTGCCCTGATGATTGATGACTTGTTCCAACTCAATCTTATAGGACAGTAAATTTGTTTAAAGACAAAAGAGTTTTAAAGTAAAACTTAACCTAACAAGTTGATTGTAGATAACATTTTGTGTTTCTTTTGAGTTTAGCATGTTCATCATATATTGTTGGAAGGTATAAACCACAAATGATTCAAGTATAAATAACTGTTTAGCATTTGGAGGTTTTGCCGATAAAAGTGTTGCAGTTGGGGCAATAGTGCTCAGCATCTTTGAAGTTATCAAAACAGTATGGTATCAGGCCCAGGCAGCACAATGAGCATATCCTGAAAATATAGAAAAAATCATATAAAGATGCTGATACATAATTCAGCTGGATTTAAAATCATCACACTAATTACTTATTCGAGAAACTAAAAAAATATACACACAAAAGTAATTTTTAAATTAAAACAAATGAAGGCAGCAGTGATAAGTCATAACAAAGAGAACTTAACTACCAATAATGTAAAAAAGTTAAGTATTTGGCAAATAATTGTGTTTATACCATAAATAATACTACTATATACTTTATATCACGTGATAAAACTTACATCGTGGTGACGCATATGGATCCGGCAACTAAATGCGTGTGCCAGGCTGTTGTGTATGTAACTCTTGTTGTGACAACTTTGCCGCAATTGTAGCAAGTAATTGTTGTTGGTTCGGTACCCACTGCAGGTGGAATCACTATACCTACGGGAACCGTCGCACCGGATGGTGCAGGACCCATTAATCCAGGCTGAGGCTGCACACTAATGCTCGGTGGATGAGGATAAACTCCAGTTGCTGTAAATTGTTTCGGTTGTGGATAAGCACCGCTTGCAGACATGGGTTCACCCGGTGGAGCCACAAAGCCATATTGTGGATTTCCAACAACAGCAGAATACGGTGGTGGAAGATCATTAGGCCCAGAAGTGACAACGGGAGCACTTGGAACATAATTATTTGATGTGGCCATTTTCACTTTACTTTAATACCAAAAGTAGTAAAGCAAACTTGCGTTGCGGGTAACTGGCTTGCTGAACCCTTAATTTTTAAATGATAAGATGTTGAGCAAGTTATGAAAATAAAATATGAAATGAAGATTATGTAGAATCATAACGTCATGTCAATACATTGATAAGTGTTAGTAATGTTGCCAGTTGCTTGAACAGAAAAAAAGAAAAAAATTTATTTGCCACAAAAACCATTTGATGGTTTGTTCATCGACTTCTTACAATGGCTTACAAACATATTTTTATAAGATACACTGATACGAATTTTTCACTTTAACACTTCTATCAAGATACATTTTATATCAATTTCTTTAAGAGGATCAATTCATTCATCGCGGGGGAGGTAAGACGAGAGTGGGAAGTTCCGGGTTTGGGGATGTCGACTGATAATAAATAACGCATACTGTTTTCGTCACCCATAAATATCGCTTAAATCAAGTCCAGCTTGCTACAATACGTACTTATATGTCACCTGTAGGCTAAGACTCAGTTTATAATCAGGTGAGCATATTATGAACTATCACCAAATTATGGACGAAACATTCACAATTTGACGTGTCATTTCTCGGCAGTTTATAAACAGTCGAAGTCAAATCGTTGTATAGTGAACTAATATTTTGCAGGAGATATTTAAACTCGGTACTTTAACTCTTTTCTACACTAATAAGGATAACAACACGTTGCTCTTCTAATTGTTGCAAACGTTAATTGATAAGTAACGGGCGTCACTTAACATTAGGACACTTACGGGCGAATACTTAAACGTCAATTAAATATTTAACAGCGTCTTAAATGTTCGAATCACGAAAACTCGAAATTCGTATTCTCAAACGTCAATTATACGCATATTATCTAATAGTTTGTCAAATGTAGTTCTGTCGTCAATCAACACCAGTTTTCTGTCAAAAGAACTGTCAAATCGATTTAAGTAACTCAAAAATCTAAGAGTACTAGTCGCGACTCGCGAGTACTCTTAAGTCTGTTTTGAATATTTACAACATTTTTTTTTAATAAAGAGTAAATGACTGATTAGATGAGCATGCACTAAATTGTCTTGAGTAGCGTTTGTGTGTACCAATAAAAATTTATATTCCTCAAATTTGAGTGGCTATCAAATGAGTACAGATTTGAGTGACGTTCCAGTTTTCGGCCATTACACGTTTGTCGATTTCTATTATGAAAGCTAAACTGTAAGCTAAGCTAGAAGATGATTGTATTCTACGATGACGTATAAAGATGGTAAGATGTTAACGCCGGCACGTCGTTGAAGCGAATTAAATGCTCGCGGGGGACGGAGAGGATGGCTGAAAGCGCCCCCCGCGCATCTCCCTTGCCGGTGGTGCAGTTGGTGTGATCGAAATTAAATTAAGCATCTATTTATGCAGTTTTAAACTATTTTTTCCTTTGTAGATTTATCGTTCTTTTATACGATTTTTTAAATGTTTTTTCTTTAATGTTGCAAACAGGTTTTTTACTCACGCCTCATGGTGTATTGTAGTGAAGAAATTACTAAATCCTATATTCAGGATTCCAAGACGAACTTGTAACGTTACATCAACGGGGTCACCGGCTCGTATGCGTTGTGCGTATTGAATAATAGCTCCGTCTGGTTCCTCGGTGGTGGGTGGTGTTGGGTAATATTGCTGTGGGCCAGTCGGCGATGATTCGGTCGCCGGCAGTCACTTGGTAGTCAGCCAGATAACTTCGTCCGTGGGCTCACAATTTCGTTACTTGTCTTTAAATAAGAAAACAAAGTTCAGTGAAGTGTTTATTGAGGACGTTTAAAATAAATAAAGTCATTAGGCTTTTGTTATTGTTCATACGACTTTGTAAAATTTAAATATTATAGTTGAATTTCGGACTGAAAAGTTTGTTTACGTTTTAATTATGTAACCGGACTTCAAACTACATTCTTGAAAGGTATATTACTTTGAAATTGGGATATGGACGAAAAAAATTACTAACTGTATTTTGCTGTGTTTTTAATTTGTTATTTTTACAAACAATACTGATTTTTTTTCAATAGTCTACACACTAAGTAAAACATGACCAGTTATTGAATTGCATGTGAGATGCAGGTTTATGCTTTAAGTTTGAAACAAGTTTTGTCGATCTATCGGAACACCGGAACAGTGTGACTAATTTTAACTGCTTTAATTATAACTGCTGTCTTTTGGAAACCAAACTCATTCATTACATTAGATTCGCGTGATATCTCTATAGACATTAAACAACGTTACGAAAGCTAAAGAATTAAAAATGAAACCCGAAAAGTTACTAAGCTTAATTGCAGTTAAATTAATCATGTCAAATGAGAAATCAAATATATTCGTAGACTCTTTTAAAATGCACAGCTGCAGGTAAACTGTAAAGTCAGTAAGGAAAGAAAGAAGGAAGGAAGTTACGTTCAAGTAGGACTAGACTTGTCCATGTATTTCGTTCCATAAACATCTATCGTAGAGTTTTCTTAAATATTATGTAGTTGAATATTTTCTAACATGTGGCTTTCACGTAACACGCGTCCATAAATCTATTCTAAGCGAATGTTTATTATATAAAGCGTTTATGATATTTGTCAATTTTCGAGAAACAATGATTTTATAAATACGTTGTATAATAATTACCTAAGTAAACAAGCTTAAGTACTTCTATATTATACTATTCGACTTATAGAGTTATATACAAGGCCTAAGTTTATGTGTTATTGTTAAATACACACATAACAAATACCGTCGAAACACCTGTAGTAAATAACTTTAAAATATTTTATAATTGTTGCCTTCTACTTTGCTACTCGTATATAAATACGCTGTAATATTCAAACCCGGTAATATTAAATATGGAATTTAAAAACATCTCTTCGAACTTCGTTTTAAAAACAGTACGACTGTTATTGAGTGTTACCGGCCCGGCACAGGCGAGGATGCATTGAACTTCTTATATAACCTCCACAGTCACTGCCTTATCTCACGCTTATATAACCCTAACTGGTTTAAATATAAGTAACGAGTTATTCTCAGAAGAATGTCAATTAGATTGAAGTTAGTAGAGTAAGTCACATGAGTATAATTTTAAACAAAAAATACGGTTTTACCGATTGTCAGCTTTATCTAGTTCATAGTAAAATTATAATTTCAAACACATTTTATTCTTATTTTTACTTTAAATGCCAAATATTTAAACCTTAGCACTACATATATATGTATGAGGTAGGTTTGTTTTAAGTAAATTCTACGCACAAAAGCAACTTATCTCTCAGCGACGGAATCACGATGAGTGAGCAACCTGATGTTCTAGATTCTAGGTGAACGACACACCCGGTAATGCAATGCGACGATGATCAGATGCTAGTAGTCGTAGTATGTATTAGTGGCCTAAGTTGCCTCCATAATGATTGCGATCCAAAACATTACGTATTGGCCGCATCATGTCGCATAGTATCGCGTCGCGTCGTGGTGCATTCCGTTGCTCACTTAGGACAACAGTTAAAGAATTTGACGTAAGCTCCAATCGGTTTTAGCTGTTCGATTCTTCTATCTATTCTATCAAAAGTAAAAACAACATTTTATACGATATACGAATATAGGCTCACAGATGATATATTGAAGTTCGGTTCGAGTATAAAAATGTTATTGTTACTTAAAACCGCTAATGTTAACATTAGATTTATAATATCTTCTTTCGACCGGATCCAACTGATGATCTAATGGAATAACGAGTACTTGATAGTCACATAATGTAGCAACCGTCTTGTCCGGCTTTGTAGTGTCACAAATAATAGATCTGTTGTTGAAAATTGTAGTGGAAAATATAACTTACCACACAAATTTGTAGTAGAGAAAGTTACAATAACCCTCAATAAAATTTAACGCGTTGAAGTCTTTTGTATTACAAGTCCAACTTGTTTACGCAGTCACGCTACGGTAATATTATGTGCCACTTTTTTATCTATAAATTGTTTAATTGCGTAAAATATTATTCAATTTAGTATAAGAAAATAACTACGGCGGTATTCAATAAAAACATTTATTTGAAATTTTGATTTAGTAAATAAAAATTAAATTAAAACTTTAATAATAATACTTACATTAATAGTGATTTTCAACCGCTAGTGTATTACTATCTATAATGGTATAATATATAGTATAAACCAAATTAGTTTTGTAATAAACATGCAAATGTCATTCTGTTAGTTCATTGTTTACCATAAAATCTATATAAGTTAATCATTAAACTTGTCACTTGATTTAAGGTAACATTTTTGCAAAGGTTGTGTAAGCCTCAAGCGTTGCGACAGAGATCGATCGTAATTATGTGTCCATGGTAATTTTTCTAAGTTATTGGTGTCGTTGTGCTAAAAATGTTAATTCTGATTTACTTGTTTACTTTATATTGAAAACTTACCATCACTAATACTAGTTACTACTACTTCATTTCGAAAGTAACTTCTAAAATTTTTTAATGAAGTTAGCAGACTATTCTATACAGCTTACAAACAATACCAAAAAGGTTCTAACTTTTTATTAACTAAGTAAAAAAATAATTGTTATCAAACTACCTTTGTTAAGTGGAAATTACTCAGAAAAACTAAAGACTTGAAAGATTTCATTTACTTTTTTGCATTTCATTTATTCTGTTTTTTTTTATTTAAAATCGAGTTGTCAAAGTGTAAGAAATTAGAATTCGTGTTTTTGACTATGATTTAAATAAAAAAACTACGTAAACGTTTACTTGCATATTCAAAAATACACCAAAAATGCAAGATATAATTATTTATATCATAATCATATATATTATAAGCATCGAAGGAATTCCCTGCTCGGCAAGTGAAAGTTTTTGACTAAACAAACACGAAAACGACGGCGAAAACAACTCAACTGCGGCGCAGTTGAGTTGTTTTCGCCGCAGTCTCCATTTTTGACATTAGCATTTAAAAGTTTACAATTTAAGTTTAATATGACATAGTTTGTTATATCTATGATATGTGTATACGATGTAACATATACTGTCCCGATTTTAAAGCCATAATAATGACTTTTTTGTGTGCGATTAATTTAAATTACATTTTCCGTTGTTAATCATACTGATTTTTTTCTTTTTTAAGGTGAAATTAGCGGAATCAATTAACAAGTGAACTTATTTTAAGAAGACAGCATAACAGTGTTGTGACTTTAAAACATAGTATGACTTGTCGTGGGCCTCCGTAGTGAAGGATAACATTTCTATGAATATTCTAGAACAATAGAAACAAGAGGTTAGTTGGTTCGTTAAGATGCGTGTGCGTTGGTGGCGTGCTGTGTTGGTGTGCGCATGCGCGCTGGTGTTGCGGAGTGACGCGCTGCCGCCGGCCACCCTCGGCGACGTGGTCGTCAATGCCGCCAACAGTCTCAACTCTATGAAGGTAAGTTACTAATTCTAACTGTATAAAATATATTTCAATAAAACTTTGAAATCGCCACGTATTCCTCCCGAGTAGCTTCGCAATAACACGACACAGTTTTAAATTCTATTCACATCATCTTGATGGTATTCCTCAAAGTTTCACTACAAGCTTTTTTTTATTCTGAAAAAATCATTTTACTGTGTTTACTATTTAGTTATTTTCTTTCTTTTTTTTATTCTTTCCCACTTTTAAATATACACTACGAATTTTGAGTAAAATATCCAAGTATGGAGTCTAATATATTTCTTCTGTGACATTTTTTTCTTGACTACATTTAACTGATAATGCTGGTAGATGAATAACTTTGGCACTTATGTGTTCACCATTGTAAGTAACGTTTAGAAATTCAGTTGGAGTAACTTTGTGGCCCCGAGATTTAAGATTTAGATTAATCTAAAAAAAAACTACTTAAACCTAATTCTAATTGAATCACGTTACCTTACACAAGTTTTCGTGGGTTACACAGTTAGGGCAACTGGCAATAAAACAATTGGGCAATGAATTTTCCATTTACAAACTTTCCTAAACGTTGTGTTCAATGTATTAGACAACATGTTAGGATTCTTTAATTGACTCGCTGTTCGACTTCAAATCTTTTTAGATCAAGGGTATTCCGTAGAGAAAACTGCGCTCTCCGTTGAAAAGGTGCGCCTTACCAAGTCTAAAGCATTCATAATGCGTAATGCGATTGATTTCGCAGATTCTTGTGCAAGATAAGTAGGCACTTACGACCCATAAAAGGCATGTTCGTTCGACGCATCACTATTGTAACCAACATTAATTCCCATTGTCCACAAACTGTTTTAAATAATATGTTTAAATTGTACGCTGGATCGCGGTATAATATATTACATTAGAAAAGGTCGTGTTCTCATGAGCAAGCTTTGTACTCAATACAAGTAGGCTTAGAGTATTTCTTTTCTGTCGCAACCTAGTGCGAATAAAAGCAGTAAATACGTTTTGAAACTACGAGACGTCCACTTGTAACGTGAGAACATTATAACTCAAGTTATTTTAGCAATTTTCTCTAATGGTGTTTTTAATATGCTTTTTTACTCTACATTTCTAATTTCAAAAAAAGGATGAAATCGCATATTGTCACTTTTGTAGACTAATGTACGACAAATTATTATGTAAATGACTTCCTATATTTCAATATGTGGCTTTAATTTTCTTCTGCCATCGACATCGGTTGTTTATATTCATTGCGAATCAAATCATCGTGCATATCATTAGATGCCAGAATAGCCGTATCTAAATATAGAAGTAATAGATTATTTAATACATTTCATGCCATAAGAAGTACGTTTAACGGTATTGTGACATTATAAAATGATTTCTACACGCATTCGATTGTGCAATCATTGGATATATTCTCAGTAAGAAATTAATTTAAAATATACACCATTGCAGTAGTGAAGACACAAATAACTAAATAATAGTCATATCGAGACTTCAATGTTATATCATAATAAAGACCTCGTATAAGAGCGAGATAAATATCAACCCCATTAAAAACCTTTTAAATATAATTTTAATTGACGTCTTCATATAGCCCCTGTAATTGTAAATGTAACTGTAAGCCGTAACTGTTGCCCTTAATAACGTAATTTTATATGCCAAACTGAACAGCAGTGAAGAGGTCAACGATTTCAACTTAAACATTAACGAAAATATTTTTAAGATAATTATTTATCAGTATAATTATGTTCTAACAACACTGTAAACTGGTAGCTGCAGATTTTTAAATGTTTTTAAAATGTTCTATTTCTTTAATATCGTTTTATTATTTCAAAACATAAAATTCTAGAAACTCGTACTTTATCTACGGCAGAGTTTCATCATCGTCATCGTAAACAGTCAACAGCCAAGCTCAAAGTTGAGCAAAACTTTGCAATTGTTTTCATGCTCAACAAACTATGGCCTAACACAAAATTAGATAAACAAAACATTATTATTAATAACCGACATTGTGTTAGGCCTAGAAACTGCTTTAGAAGAAATGAAGAAACTATGAAGAAACTACCGCTTAACCACGTTCCCATCTGATGCTATGTTATCCCAGCGATGTGATAGATATCAATAGTTTGGCATTAGCCTATTTACTCTTCTCCTGAATGTAATCACGGTATAATTGAATTGAACACCTGTCATTGGTAACGTGTTCCAAGCTTTAACTGAACAATAAATGAAAATTCAAATCGCTTTTCGAACGCGAGGTATATCAACAACAAAAGGAAGGAGTTAACAATCAACAAGAGTCTTTATCTATTTACAGATTTGTACACAAAATATATTAAATTAACAAGGCATTATTGCACCACAGCCGTCATGGTGGCTACCAACCTTGCGTCTTTTAAAACAAGATGGAAGTCTTGGCTTATCAAAAAGGCTTTTTATAATGTCGAAGAAATTTTAAACTGATTTTTTTTTATGATTATGTAATTTTTTTGTTATATATTTAAATGTCTTATTTATTAATGTTATTTATTGCCTTTAGCTGGACGTAGATTTTGATAAATTTTTAAATTTAGAATATCTTTATAACCATAACCTGTAATTAGTTAATTACCAATAAATCTGTATTTCTGTATTAAAATGTATACAAGTACAGGTGAGCATAACTCGCAATGAGTACGCCACTAGCCCTTAGTGACATCGAATGTTTTCGCAGGAATACACCGGTGTACAAGTACATATACATATATAAATAAGAGCTGATATACCCTCTTCGCTGAGATTTTCTTTTTCTATACTAACATACTATTGAATAATTCATTTAATAATAATAATCGCCTTGTCTTTTCCACCCCTAGAACCATCCACATGCAACCATCATAGTGACTCATAAGAAAGTTGAGGCTAAAATCTCGCACAATCACAATTGCTCTGTGAAGTGTAGTTTTAATATAAAGTGAAATAATGGGTCGCACACTTTAATTTTTATTACCTACAGATTAATAGATATACAATATAACATACATGCAATAAACATACACAAAAATAGCGAATAACCTTTGTTTAATATAGGTGACAGGAGCATGGCGTCGACTGTCCAGTACTGTGAGCGAGTCAGTCGGCTTGAAGCATGCGTTGAGAAGACTGCAGACAGTGCCGGCGCGCGCGGCGCGGCTGGTGCATGCGCTAGTCGACCGCATGCGGGTGGGCGGCGGCCCAGTCGTCACGACGACGCTTGGTGCCTTGCGGGGAAGGCGACTGGTGACAAGAACTGTATCGCAGATTCCATATTACAGTTTTAAAGGAATACGGTAAATATCAAATACTTTTTATATTGATTTATTAGTCAATTTTAATGCTAATGATGAAACGATGACACAATGTCATTTCTTTAGTAAAAGTCACTTTGTATAATTAATGACTGGTGTATTTATATATGATATATGAACTTTAAAAAGTTGGTAAAATCAAATGGCCCTTGTTATATCTTGTAGACATGAGGCACACAGGGACCGTCTAGGCATGCCCTGCGAGATTTTAATTTGACTTTAATTCTAAGGACTCTAATCAGGTATAAAATGTCTGCGACGATTTAATTAAAGAAACGAATGATTAAATAATATAGGTATATTATTAATGATTAAATAATATGGTAGGTACCTACTCTCTGTATGTACATATTAACGAAGACGGTCCTAAACCAACCGCCGTTTCACTAACACGATACAGCAGCACAACTAGAGCCGAGGATGGAATCACAATCATCTTAAAATAAATTGTAAAAATTCACGATGTTCAGAAATTCTGTAAAGTCTATAGAATATGCGAGCATGATCAGACGTTACTCGATTTTTAACAAACTACTTCGTTTCTTGTTATCTTTAAAAGCAACAAGGAACTGTATATTTTGTAGGTACGCACAATCACCACGCGGTCGGTTGAGGTTCAAGCCCCCAGCACCTCTGGAGTCGTGGTCTGGTGTCCGAGACGCGCTAGAAGAGGGCGCCGTCTGTCCACATCGGTTTATGTTATTTGACACATATAAAGGCGACGAGGACTGCCTATTTCTAAATGTATACACCGCTGCATTGCCGGACAAGCTAACGGGGTAAGCTGCGAATTTTACGCTTAATTTGTTTACGAAATTAATAAATTAATAATTTATAACAATGATTGATGTGTCGTCGAAGTCGATCACTGGAATGTCTTTATTCACCATACGTATTTAGTTTAAATTACATATGAATTATTCGAATAAAAGTAAATGTAATTACAATTTTATTCACGAAAACCTTGAATTTGATATTAATAGTGTTTAAGATATCAATCTACTATGAACATTTATTAACGCGTAATAGCTTACATCATATCGTTTAACTTTTAAGTAATGGTTTCTTTTCGCATATCCAAATTGATAAAAATAAATCTGCAATAGGTACAATCCAAAACAGGCGGTAATGGTATGGATCCATGGAGGGGCTTTCGCTGTAGGTTCGGGCAATGCGTTCCTCTACGGCCCCGACCACCTGGTGGGCGCCGGAGTCGTGCTCGTAACTCTCAACTACAGGCTCGGCGCTTTGGGCTTCTTAAGCCTCGAAAATGATGAGGTTCCAGGGAATATGGGATTAAAGGTAAGTTCATAGTGTGTATGTTTTTATAGTATAAGGCGCGAAGCAGGCAAGCAAGAAGTCTCCGGCTGTTATGCTTTCACTGATACCCCAATATCTGCAACAACATAACTAGAGTAATTAGATGCTTCTGGAGAATGGAAATAAAAAAAGAAATGGAAGAACGGAAGGGACTAATTCTAGTCCTCTTCTCCTTCCGATCCTATTCTAATAAGAAAGGAATGGGAAGGGGATGCGAATGGATAGGAAAAGGTTCCATCCTTTTTTCTGTTTTTTTCCTTCTCTGTTCATTAAGGGTAGGTAATCGCACCTACAAATCATTTGGTTGTTGCGGATGCCTATGGGTAGCGGTCACTACACAAAAATACGGACGTTAAATGTTTAATGTTACTTTTATTTGTAATAATTTTAACGCTGCTAAATTACGAGAAGTTACCAATTAGTGTAGATTGTTTGGCAACAATTTTGGTCATGGCTTAGTTATATCGGTCAAGTTCATCACTAACGAGTCAACATTCAGTGTCTGAATCATAGCACCAAGTTCATCTTATGCTTATTTTTTATATTATGAATTTCAATTTTTTTTCTTAGATATAAGGTTACATTTTAAGGTTATTTAATGTTATTTCTAAATTTCCTACTTGGCTTATTATGTACCGATAATGACAAAGTCTTGATTCTTATAAGCGCCTGAAAAACAAAGGTTATATAATAGTCTTTTGTCAAGATAGGAATCATATCAATAAAATCTGTGAGTTAACATGAAAACAATAAAGGTATTTATGTAAGCCTGTTCCCAAAATTCAATTTATTATATTAAAAAAATATATATTTATCTAGCAGTGGCTTTGCACGCACTCCTTTGTTATTTTCCACGTAATAAATAAACACAGTAATTATGTATGACTTTTTTTGTTA
>JWHW01027598.1:57357-127853 GCA_000931545.1 Papilio glaucus
GATGACTTTTGCATTTTTTTAATATATTACTACGTCATTATTATTATTACTGACACACATGCCATTTTACTTGTAGCTTTTATAATTGTTGCTAGGCGTATTTCGGGTGAATTTAGTTTTTTTCACGGAACTTATAAAAAATATAGCGTGTGCTATATTTTTAATAATATCTGGGACCTTGTAAGTTTCTAAAACAATTTTCTCTCTTTATAATATTAACATGCTCGTTCGTTTCAGTCAACAGCAGTCCATTACAGTGCATAGGATGTCATTCGAGGAGCTTAAAATAGCACGTATCCATTGTTAATCTAGTCAAAATGGCAACACGCATAGATTGTTGTTTTGTCAACGTTATGTCTTACTATTTTTAATCCATTCTCTTAACATTAATTGTATACTAAATAAGGATATATGATATATAACTATTACACAGGGTCTTTTTCATCGAGTGATAGCACAAAGTGGTTCAGCGCTGTCTCCGTGGGCGCTAGGGCAGGACCCGCGGGAGAAAGCCTTCGAGCTGGGCCGAGAGCTTGGCATCGAGACCAACAGCACTGCAGAGCTTCTTGGTATGTGCGCTTGTAATATATGTACAAAAATATCACGTTGTAGAAAACGCCTGCAACAATAATAAACTTTGTAAATCCTTGTACATAACAAAACTTCATTGCTATTAAAAAAAATCAAGATTTTTATGTTTTAACGCTTCCATATTTAACTTGTGTTTGTGCC
Source organism: Papilio glaucus (assembly GCA_000931545.1). Taxonomy (NCBI): domain Eukaryota; kingdom Metazoa; phylum Arthropoda; class Insecta; order Lepidoptera; family Papilionidae; genus Papilio; species Papilio glaucus. Next base: position 58,090 of record JWHW01027598.1, read on the forward strand.
ACGTTAATAATTAATAAATATTTTCTTCTAAAATAATGAAATAAATACTAATTACATTGATGCCAAGTTTTAATCCAGTCGTTAATTTCTATGGATTACTCGATAAAGCGATATACGTTTCGCAATGTGTTCACGTTATCTATATTTGAAAAACTTCTAGTGATTCTTAACAAGGACACATACAAATATTTATCATTGTGAAACAAAATTACATACAGATTGCATCATTAAATCTTCCAATTTCAAGGTATAATGAATCATCATTACAACATAGCATACGTAAACGCAAGAGGACAGTTTTTCAAGTATTTGAATTATTTAATGTTTATGTTCCCAATTACTTTTATTGCAATATATTCGCATAAACATAGGAAATAATTGCAGGCAATACTGGTATTGTGCACTCGTTATATCGGTGATACACTTTACACATAACAATAAGGCACTACCCAACACAACATCGTACGCAGTACCGCCTTTAGACTTTACCTTAATGACTATCTACTACCTAACTTTCTGTCTGTCTATCTTTGTTTTCACCTCGAGCTCGCTTTCACAGCGAACGAAGAGCAAAAAAACAACACGAATTAGACCAACCGTAACTATTTCGCCGACCGTCACTAAATAAATTTTAACCAAACTTTAAAAATTATTTGTGCAACTCTTTAGTACTCAGTACAGTACAGTATCAGAAATTGTCACTCGGTCACGTTAATACAATTTCTGTGTTCTAAATATATTGTGAACATTTCAATAAATAAAAACTTTGAATTACTGTCAATTCAGTTATGTACAAATCTAAGCGTTACTCTGAAAACGTTAGTAGTGCGGTATTTAATTCACGCCTTGCCTACAAAATTTGTAGGCGTTCTTAACAAAAAATGGCTTATATTTAACTTACCACCAGATATGGTAACATATAACAGACAAAAATAATAAGTGATCACCAAAATTAAAACCCGCATTTAAAAGTTTGTTTATAAGTTTTTATAACTAAACTTTTAATATCTCGCTATCTTATTAAAGGAAAATTACTCCAAATAAATCATTGTTAACAAAAAATAGAAAATGATCACCAAAATCAAATCAGTTTTTTAATGTTATTTGCATTTGACATTTTAATTTAATGTAAACTTTGGTTATAATTTTACCAAAGTTTTTACATCTTGCTATTTAAACAAACTGACTCCAAAAAATCGCAAAAATAGTTAATAAACAATAAAATAATTAACCACATTTTAATTTTAAAATGATACGCAAACAATAAAATCTCATTACCCGATTAAAGTAAATTACCAAACAACAACCAAATTTTTAGCCAAACAGTAAAAAAAATCCTAACCTTTTTCTCTCCAAATTGATTAACCACTACAAAAAAAATGTCTAATCTACCTAAGATAAAAAATAAAAATCTTACAATTTAATTAATTTTTTAATTAATTAAACAATCACAATAAGTTAGTCCCCTTAAAACTAATAATAAACAGTTTTAAAGATCTTAAAATGAAACTAATAATAAACATTTAAAAAACCTTAAATCCGGGTTTGAAAGAGACATAAGACTTAATATGGCATCATAATACGTTATTTGGTAATAAACATACATTTTATAGCAATCATAGTTGTTGATTTAGTCAGAAAAAGCGCCTTAATTTGGTCGCTATAATTTAATGATCATTTACTACATTTGGTGTTCAAATACAATTTGAAGTGTGTCGTGACTAAACTAGCTAGTACTATTGTAATTTTAAATTTTATTTTTCTGGTGTTATATATATTAAGTATATATTTTTGGTAAAAGAACTAAGGGTGTCAAAGCATTTTATGGTGGTCATTATATTTAACCCCGTAAAATATGCCGTTATAACATCGCGATAATAAGACTATTAACTTAGCGGTACTACAGTAGTACCGCTAAGCGCTAGCGGTAGTACAGCTAATTAAGTGACTGCTTAACTTCGATAAATTAGAATAGAATATGTTTTATAAGCCCAATACGTTTACTATCTTGTACCATCCCACAAACTGTAAGGACAACTCCCTTTACATACATATTCACGACACAAATACATACGAAATTACGTGGCTACTACGTAGGGGATGTCCAGGTGGACATCCCTATCTATCTTCGTCTAGGTAGACGAAGATAGATAGCTTATTTTTACTTACATTATTAATATTTGCCATTATTACAAACTGTGTATTCTGGAATAAACCACACAAGTTGCAAAAATAGGTGTAACATTGTGATGATATTTACGGCTTTATTTGCAGAATATGTTTCTCAAGAATAGTAAAAGAATAACAATATATATAAAAAATAGAAGGATACACTTCTGCCACCAGGACTTGTATTACGTAACACCTAGTAATTCAAAATGCTAAATATATTGTGTTAATTCAATGAATACATTAAATATAGTAACCAATTTTAAACATATACACAGGTTACTTAAGAGCGACTCCGAGTGAACTGCTAGTGAAGGCAGGAGCGAGGATCGCCGCTGCGCCGGGTAAGAGTGTCGACCTGCAGAGCACGGTGGCGCTGCCTTTCCTACCCGTCGTGGAGCCCGAGGGACCGGATGCCTTCCTCACCAGCAACCCGAGGGATTCCTTACCAGGAGCCGATGTGTCACTCCTCACCGGCTACAACGCTCAGGAAGGAATTATACTTTTCAGACGTGCGTATTTTCATTTGATATTTAACTAGCAGGGCAGCACTAATCATGTTGACCCGTTTGCCAAACGTAACAGGTTCACCCACTGGGCTTATCTAAACATGTCCTTATAAAAATATAGTATGACAGGGCAAACAAGCTGCGGGTCGCGTAATATAAGTGATCTCCGACGCCTACGAACGTAAGCAACACTGGAGGAATTGCAGATGCATTGCGGGCTTTTAAGGAAGGAGTATTAGTAGTACTCTACTAATACTCCTTCCGTTTATGTAAATTCCATCAAAATCGGTTCAGCCGTTTTAGTTTGTGATCTATACGAGTTGATAGCTGTGATAGTTGCTTACCTCACTAGTTCAAGTAAGAAACGTACTTTTGCAAGATGTCAGCGCCTTATAACTATTGGTCAAATAGCAGCAAACGGTGTTTTAGGCATTTAAAATGGATACTACTAATTACTATTAACTGGCAACTAACTGGCGATACACTGGCGAACACGATAAATAACTGTCACGTAACGTAAGCAACACTGGTATAATTCTCCCGATTGTTGCGGATTTATTTGGGTGGTAAATTAAAATAAAAAAATCGTTAATGCTGTGCCGTACAAAATGTTTGTCTATCAAAATACTAAGCTGCATCCTGTGTGTGTAATACACGACTCAACAGGAGTTGATGAAATGTTGTGTTTGAGGTAGGTACGCTTCAACAGTGGCAGAGCTAGAGACCGCAACAGCAACGTCTGTTGCACGAATGGGCCGGCTTGACCGGTGAAATACCATGACCTCACAGAAGACTGGCGTGAAGTGGCAATATTATGCGTTTCGTCTAACGACTGAAGTGTCGGAGGCCTAATTTTACTCCACTTCCCATCCAATTCTTAAAAGGAAAGAATAAGATTGGGAAGAGGATTTGACGGGAAAAGGGATAAATAACTTAAATAAACAAGGTACATAATAGTACGTACCAAGTACTTTATTTATTGCATACTGTATTGTTTTATAATTATTTATAAGGTATGTTCTCATTTTATTACATTTAAATAAAACATTATAGGTACAGTATTTACTATAAGTTACTTTTAAAGTATATGTATATAATCTTTGACCGATTTATACATGCCGAGGTGAAGCGAGACATTCTAAATATTCGCATAGATTTGCTACGTTAAATATTTGAGGTCACACCTGATCTAACCTAATGAATACTTTCGAAATGTTTGTACGTTTGTATTTTGAGGTCCTTTTCGATGTCGTAATAGTAACTCATTGCAAAGTGTAGTTGAATTTCAACAACATTTGAGACTACACAGTATTTCTTTGCGAGGCCTCGGATACGATTAGACTACGTTTAGAAGTGAGCGTTTAATGTCATTCGTATAAATGAATTGTTGACCTTACTTATTGTACGTAAGGTTACGTAAAACCTAATAGTTATTATATTACGAATATTATTATTATTATTTTGATTTATTTAGAAAACAGTCAGACTTGGATTTCCATTAATTTATCATATACATAAATGAGAGCCAAAAATGAGAAAAAAGACGAAACTAAATCGAAAATATTTAGCCTTGTATTAACGTTTTACAGTGTCGTCCTGGCAATAGACCTCGACATCGACTGGGTACGTCACTTTTGGTAAGCTTCTTGGGAAGCGGGAAAACTATTTCTATCTTCATTCTATTGAAGTAAAAACATGAGACTTTTTTATGCAAGATAGTAAATAATACTCGCGTATACCAGGCGAACTAGATTACCTTGTTCATAGTGTTAAGAACTATTTCGCTGACTATATACTTGTATTAAAGTAAAGTATGTAGATTTCCTTGCAAATTGACATAGGTAACAAACAAGGTAAACACAGTCGATTCCTATACTCGAGAATGTATTTAGGGCATGGAAACGTACTTTACCCTGAACATCGAGGTGCGGCTTGTAATTTTCCAACCAGTGACTGCAGTTAGTTGAAACCAGTACGGAAATCCTTCGCGGCATTTCGTAACTTTGTCAACAAGATCTGTTGCCTTTGTCAATCTAGACATTTATTGCACCGATGGAACCGATTTTGCAGTTAGAGGGTTAGGGGCAGGGAGCTGGGAGGACCGATCTTCCCTACGTATACGACGACTAAAAATGGCAATATAAAGAAAGACCTACCCATAACCGACGATCGTACATGCGTAAAATTATGGATATGGAGCAAATGAGAAAAATGTGTCGTTACTATACGATACTTATCCAATATATTATATAATAGTGTTTAGATAATTAATGGAATTACTTTGTTCACAATTTTTTTCTCCCTTGTTTAAGACTCGTTACAAACTTTCCCTATGTGATGTAATTCAAGACTTGAACATTATTAGACTGTACGCCTTGAACTATGTTTTCATTGCATATAAATAACTTGATCATAGATACAGTGTAACATTAGTTCTAAGCAACAGATCTTGAAGTATATGAAAAATAAATGACAATTTACCTCTTATGGTGGCCGACCAACAACTCATTTATTGCGATTATGACAATAAAGGTGACATAATAAAATCGAGTGAGAGTACACACATACGAGGTAAAAGTGAAACTTTGTTTGATGAAGGCCGTAAATAGAAAGAGAGAACGACTGATCGATAATTTTTTAAGCGAGAAGTTAAACTTTTCCGCTTCATAAAACCTAAAACTTTTTCGTTTCATATAATGCAATTCAAACCGTCCCAAAAGAAGTTTCATTTCAATTAAGAAATAAAAAACTCTATTGGTATTACTAGTGACTTATATACGAGTTGAGGCATTATTGTACAGGTTACTCTATTCGAAGAGTCTCCTCACTTGATCCTTATTCTGATCACTATAAACGAGGCATACGAGTACATTCAATTAATAAATAACTTGTCAGAATTCAATAGGACTAAGTGTGACTAAAACGTTAAATTTATTTTTAAAATTATGTAGAGTCGTCAAGACGCTTATGTGTAATATCACAAATTCCTACGTTACGTAACCACTCAAATTTGTGAACTATTGTCACTGTAATCAGACCGTTTTACAGTTTAGAGCTCGGCGGTTAGTCAACGTGACTCCTCATTGTTGGCTCTTGTGTTGCCAAACCCATAACGTTTTGTTTACTAACAGACGTACACGGTCTGCTCTCCGCGTGTTAAGTAACGACGAGACAGTGAAATTGAAACCGGCCCACTTATAAATAACGTCATCCGTGTCATTACAACCGGACAGGGATCAAGTCATTTAGGTCGGCTTCATAAAAATATTTCGTTTGACGCCTATTTTACACAGTCAATTGGCAACAAAATTATTTAGTACAATATTACTTAATAGTCATAATATGTTGTTAATTTTTTAATCGATTTGTAAACTGAAAATATATAATTATTAAATAATTTCTTATTATTATAATTTTTATTATGTTTTATAAATTTCATGAGCAGTGGTGGCTCAGTGGTTTAGGCCCCGACTTACGTACTGTAAGTCGCGGGTTCGAACCCAGGCCAGCGCTTTACTTTGTGTTAATTTATTTCATCACCACTCCTCCAAAAACGGCGAAGGAAAACATCGCGAGGAAACCGGCATGTCTTAGAACCTATAAATTCGAAGACATGTGACATCAATCACATCATCAATCATCCCGCACTGGGCCAGCGTGGTGGATTACGGCCCCTTCCCTTTCTCGGAGAGGAGGCCTGTGCCCCTGCAGTGGGGAACATTCTAGAAAAGGATAATAGATTTATTATTATTTATATTTATAAATTTATGTAATGTAATAAAACTTGATTTTGTCAGTTTACATGATATTGTGGAAAGCGATTACTCCATCTGTATCTCATCTCCTTCTCTCTCTCACACACATTCTATCTCTGTGTGTGTGATTAGTGAATAGTGATCTCCTATCCAATATTAAGTACGCCATATATTTAGTCCTATCAAACAGATAACCACCACTTCCTACGTTAATTGAAAACATTTACTTTTTGTTTCTGCGTTTTATCGCTTATCATATATTAAAATTTATCAATAACGTTATACAATATGTTATACAAATAATAACATATGTGAAATAGTACGATTTCCGGTTAATTGACAAGGTCACTCTGTCGGCCTTGTCAATTAAACCGGAAAGAAAACATTGTGATGACATAAATGATTACTGACATTTTATTAGCCGTTTTCCCTATTAGATGTACTTTTATCTGTGATAGCGGGAGGTGCCTCTAAGGGACGCATCCTTAGAGTTTTTTTATAGGTTCATCGAAGTCTCTACTCGTGTCAAGTTGTGTGCATTACCGCTTTCTGGAGAGTGGCAGCAGTGAGAAATATTATCAGTACTGACCAAGTTATGATGCTACCGAGAAACTTTTACAAATAATATTATTTTAAAATTAAAGAAAATCTGATGAATAAAAAAACTGCACACACTACGCACTGCACACACGTTCACAAGGACACACCAACACTTACACATAAAGAAAAACACATAGAGCAAACTGTGATTTGTAAACAATATTAATCCAAGAATAGAGGGGCTGCGTATGCATAGCACAAGACCACCTAATATGAGCTCCTGTCTCCCACCTTTAATTATTTGAATCATATAAGAATGTTTGGATTAAACTTTGTTACATTTGTCAAATGTAGGAGAGTAAATAATAAATTTATTATTAACCAACACATACGCGTACATGTACGCATGGAGATGATGTGCGAAAGGTCGTGTCAATATCGTGCAATTTATTTATAATTTTTACAAGCAAGTAGAAATATGAAGCAATGTATTTGCTAATAAACGTTATTGATTCAGTGTTACTCAAAAAGTTTTTTTTCTATCCCAATTAGGGTACTGTCCTTTATAAGTCATTAAATTATTTTAGTACAAAATGCAGCACGACAATATCCGCAGTGTTGCGACGTATTTAAATATCTAGAATGCCTCTTAAAATCGACTGTAACACAAACATGACATAATTGCTCGGATTTTACATAACAATACTCAAAAGTTATTTTTGTGACAAGTTCGAGCCACTTTCACTGTAACGAAACACGCCGAATACTGTTATGTAGCATGTATAATTTAAAACCGTTATGCCATGAAGCGGCGAGCAACAAGTTGACCGGTCGAGCAGTTAGTTACCGTCCCTCTAATTCTTACTTCATCTTCAAATATAACTTATCGACATTTTTCTCGATGGTAACTTAAACGTTATTTAAGACTTCTTATGTATTGACTTCTTAGTCGGTAATCTTAAGTTTCAATCTAAGCCAGAATCTATGTATTACACACGATATCATTCATAATCGTTTCGAGAAAAATCTCTGTATTATCTCTGTATACAAATGCAACAGATGACAAAATGTATGTATATTATATAACCTACAAAAGATAACATGCTGTTCTTGACCGTTTTCATTAAATCACACAACCAATTTCTTTTGAACTTCGAAAGCAATCAAATCTTTTATTTTAAATCTTTGAGGATACGTTACGCCAGCATTTTTGTGGGAAAGAAGGAAGAGATATGGGAAAAGACACAGGATGAAGAGGTAGGTAGGACAGACTAGGGCTGTGACACCTCATTCATCAGCCGAAACGTAGAAGTAATTCGGTCCAAGAACATAATAGAATTTTACAATTTTATTTCTAAAGTTGCGATTTATGATCGTATCATTTTATCGTTTTTATTTATCGCCGTCGTCTGCATTGGTTTATCGCCGTTGCCTGCATTGGTTTATCTGTAAGTTTATAGCGATAAATAATTCGTCAATTAAACAAATACTACGAAATTCCACGTGCAAGATTTAATTACGTAGTTTTAGTGAATTGTAATTCAGTTTCTATGTAGGTTCGATTCATCACAATTTCATTGTAAAATTAAGTTGGTCGGATAAGTTAAGTTCTTGTACTACGTTACTTTAAGGATTGTATTTTTTTAGTTTATTGAGACAGTCCCGGGTGGCAGACCCAACGGAATGAACTAAAGCGACTGCTGCTTGCTCTAGCAGTGTTGAAAAATTATTCAATCTTGTTCTTATTGATTCCAGGTCTGCAGCGCTATCCAAAGTTGCTGAGTGAGCTGGAGCACGAATTCCGACGCGTGGTGCCGCCCGAGCTGATCTCCTCAGACGAGCGCCGCACCGACAAGGTGGCAGAGCACATCAGGGCCTTTTACTTCCAACAACGCCCGGTCGATGCACGCAACATCAACAGTTTGATTGACGTAAGTTAGTTTTGAATTTGAATGAACGACGATTGGTTGTTGCTTTAGGTCACGAATCAGATCCAAGAATTATTTACTTGACGATTAAAATGAATGATCACAAATATACACGAATCGTTTTTCCAATTGCTTAATGATTACCCATAATTATACTGATGTTAAGGTAGGACTTATTTTTTTGTTTGAAATGGGTAAACTATGAGACTACTGAACCTATTTTATAATGTAACGTAATTCACCCGTTCTTTAATAATTAGTACAATATAATATAACAATTTTACTATCTAATGTATTACAAGAAACTAACCCTAAAAATCTGGCAAATAAATCTACTCATAACAATCAGTTCTTATAACGTGCGATTACATATGATAATATTTTTGATATTGTTATCGAGTGAGATTTCCCCGACAGATAAGATTTTCTTATATCTATATATCAATAGGTCGCTATTTATGTGACGGATATCCTTTTTAGACGTATCGAATATTGTATTATGCGTCAGATAAGTTTGATCACTGCACATTCGACCCTACAAACAAGATCCGAAAGCCTCTACGCTTAGCTAATGCTTACTCGAGTGGGCTATAAAACCTCATAGAAATAAAAAAAGAGTAGAACTCACACAAACCTTTTTTTTATTATTATATTAGCTTTTAATATAGCGCTCGCCGTAAGTAAAAAATGCGATAATTAAGAATTGTTTAATTAATACCAGCTGTGACTGTGAATGGCAGGGAAATTTGTTTTAAAATAAATAAATAGATATGCGCTCACAACCGTAAACCAGAGGGGAAGGCAGAGATCATGGATTTCCATTTGGCGCGATCCTGGCATACTTCTCTCGCTTCTTCTGCATTAATACATTTACGCATACATGCTCGTCGCTTATGGGTGCTCCTTATATCGCCCTTTTTAGTAAGCCTCTAATCTGATCGATATAAGTCCTACCAACACTGCCACTCAGGTTTTATGTTTTTTACCTCAGAACTCCGCTCCTGGTGAACCGATTTCGATGATTCTTTTTTTGTTCGAGAGCTAATGCTTGTCTATTGCTCCCACACTGCTTCAAAAACGGTGAAGGAAAACATTGTGAGGAAACCGGCATGTCTTAGAACCAATAAATTCGAAGACATGTGACATCCACTAACCCGCACTGGGTCAGCGTGGTGGATTACGGCCCCTTCCTTCTCTCGGAGAGGAGGCCTGTGCCCCTGCAGTGGGGAATTCTAGAAAAGGCTGATTTATTATTTATTATTATTATTAAATTTATAACCGGACATGTCCTAGTCCCTCCATGAGTCCACTTATCTGTATCCAAAATACCATAATCAAAGTAATTAGACTTGAAATTAACTGAGAAATAAAAGTTATTTTACGATCTCACTTTACAGTTATTCACTGACGTGATGTTTTTGAGGCCGCTGCTCCAGACGATCCGTCTGCAGGCGGCCTACAACAGAACGAGCCCCACGTATCTCTACCGCTTCGCATTCGACGGCGCGCTTGGCTTGTTCAAGCGCATGCTCGGCATCTCCCACCCGGGCGCATGTCATGGCGATGAAATGGGCTACCTCTTCTATTTCTCCAGACTCAATTACAGACTTGACGACGAATCGACTGAGCTGGCAGTGTCTAGAAAGATGGTGCAGATGTGGACGGACTTTGCGAAGACTGGGTAAGTTACTTGATAATAACAAAAGTGTTGAGATTATACCTGAGAACGGTTATTTCTAAGGTGAGGTTGGTCAAAAAATCACCAAAGTCCCGAAATAACAATTATCATTAATTTATTCGAATATTTTCGGCTGTTGATAACTCTATATTGATGTACAAAAATTATATGAGACGAATCCTGCGATCGTTCATAAGATGCAAGGTTTTGTTAAGTGTTACCTTTCCTGAAAGGTGAGTGCTAGTTTAAAACTTTCTAAGAATATGAAAAATAATTCAATTATAAATAAAGGTATATTCACTCATAGAAATTTATGATGACCTACTCATTTAGAAACACATTGTGTCATTAAAAATTAATTGTGTTTCTAAAAGAAAAACAAAGTCAAAAGCCTTGACAAAGATGAGGCAACAATGAGAGCGCTTGTAGACGTCAGTTGTTTTCACCGGACGTCGGGCCGTGTTTTTTTCCGGATTTCTGGTGTTTTACAAAGAATGTCTGTACATGCACCGGTACCGGTCCGGCAATCAATTTACGTAGCATCGTCGCCCATTATTGGTCCGTCGGCCGTAGTAACAAACGGACGTTTATAAGCGCTCTGATGCAGCCCGAATATGTTTGAACAACGGTTTCTACGTGCCAATATTGAATCCGAAATGGAACTAAAATAAAATATTGAGCTGCCTATGGTGATAACTGAAGGTGCCCACTTAATAGTAACAAGCGTAACAATCGCATGAATCACGAATAGGTATGTATAAATTCAGTGTGACGTGTGACGTCAACGGCTGTAACAGAACCGACACAGTGTGCCGGTTTATTTTCATAACATTAGGAAACGTAATATAATAATTTCTTTGAGACGCCTTTATCTGAAACCACGTAATTATTGAACTGTAACTTACTTTTATAACTTAGGTAGACACATAAAAATCGTTATCCGATATTCGTAATAAAAAAGAGGCCTAATTTCAGTCCTCTACTCCTTCCAACCCTATCCTTATTAGGAAATTGAAAAGAGAATTGGACGGGAAGGGTATGTATAGGAGATAGAAATATCCTTTTTCTCGTCTATCCCCCCATTGTCCATTAAGGGTAGGCAACGCATTTGCTTATTGCGGATTTCTATGGGTAGCGGTCTCGTTTGTCACCTTCACCCATAAAAAATCAGTTATCTAAATTAAAATACTAATGTGCATTAATGAGGACATTCGCGAATCAGTTCAATACGTATCTGTTACAGTAGGTATTTATTTTGCCGTTTCGTAAAATAAAAATATTCAATAGTACCTACAAGTAGATTTGGACTTCATTCGAATTGAAAGTCAATGGCTCATTGATTCGTCTCCACTTTATGGAATTACATAAACTTTAATTATCATTATTAAAAGATAAATGTTCATAATTACAAAAATAGAATAGTAATATTGATTTGTTTATATCATTTAACCTTATCGTGCACACTACGTTACAAATAACGTTTCTTTTAAATTAAGTATTGTATTTATTTTTCAGAAACCCAACCCCGCCAGCGGACTACGATTCGATCGTGGACTTCAAATGGCTACCGGTGAACGGAACCGAGCACATGAATTATCTCAACATTAACGGAAACTTCACCTTGCTTACAGATCCTGAAGCAAAACGAGTTCGCTTTTGGGACTGGCTCTATGATAACTATGCCGGGGAATCACAAGAGTAAATTAAAAACAAAAATATGTGAATGTGATATTCTAGTGAAGATTAAAAGATCATAGTATATTGTGTGTGGTGAACAAATTCATGATGAAAGCTTGTGCAATATATGGCCTCGTCTGGGTTGATTTTTTATTTTAGACTATGTTCAGATCGCAAAATTTTAACGCCCGTTACATGTTAACTTAGCCTTACTGAAAATTGAGTGCAAATTTATACATAAAATTTATTTTGGTTTCTATTAATTATTATCAAAATAGATGTTTTAGACTTTTCGACGTTTAGTAAAAATTTTATGAATCGAAATTATGTATTCATTCGTAATCAATGTGATGACCAATGCATTAAGTTTTAATACATTATATTTGTAAGAAACTATCAAATTGTTAATGTTATTGTAAATAGCTTCTGCATAAATTATAGAAACCTATTGTAAATTTGTTGCTTCTTAGTACCCACGTAAGTGTTATTTTAATTAATTATATATATTTAAGAATTATTCAATCTTTTAATTATATTCATCCACTATTTAAGAGGCTACCTGCCACACATAGGTTTTTTTATGGAATAAGGTGGCAAACGAGCAAGCGTTTCACCTGATGTTAAGTGACCGCTAAACATAGGCATCTGTAACAGGACCTCAGACCTCTGTTGAACGTTAAGGGTTATTCCTAACGTGAAGAGTTAACACAGTGACAACAGCAAGCGGTTCCTTTCAAGTATAAACTTACGACAAGTAACAATACTGGTCGTGCGTCTTTATGTCCCATAGTAAAATGTGAATGGACATACAAACACGAATGTTTGAAATACATACAAATTATATTGACTTACAATAATCTATAGTAAACAACTAGACCCGGGGTGTCTTTCGGTTAGAACATTGGCATAGCTCAGCAGACGCGATATTCCTCGACAGGTGCACAACCACGACACGTGAGTGTGAGCCGGCGGCTTTTGTGTCCTTCCACTTCCTTCCATTCCTATCCTCTCCTATATCCAACATAAAGGCTTACGTGTGATTGTGTTGAGCTGACTGACCCAGAAGGCGGGTGTATGTATGATTGTCCATTCCATTGTGACCTATTGTAGCCTAAACGGCGTAACCGATTCAGTGAGGTGTCATTAGATAGCTAATATAACGACGTGAAGAATTAATCATACAGTCAGACGGGTTTTATCGTTTTTTAAGTTAATCATTACCCATATGTAACTTATAACGATAATAAAAATTATTTATTTTCCCCAAAAAATTGGTAGTACTTGCCGATTGCCGACTGAAAAATTGGCGGATATATTAATCAGACTTAGAACCACAGTAAATATCCATGCAATTACAGTGATTTTCTACAAAAAATCCTTGATTGTTAGTTTTGCATTCAATATTTAGAGTTGTCCATTGTTGGAAAAAATAGAAAGTGGTTCAGTAGAGTTGTAATGGAGCCTCGCCTCCGCCTCCTTATGTGCGCAACTTCCACGAGAAATTATATCTCCGCTTCCCTTAAATATTGACGGAACTGAAACGGAGATTTATTTACATTGGCATACAATGATACTGGGAATAGAATGCGATGGTGACCATAGAACACAATACTCTCACGAGTGACTTCTATGTTTTTTTTTGTGTGGTGGGAACACGGACAGCGGCCATAGGAAAAAGATTTTTGTCTTTTCTTTCTTTTAAAAATCATGAATCTCTTTTGTACTTCCGAATCCGCCTCAGTTGCGTTGAGGTCCGCATCCACGGCTGGTTCCGTAAAATAAAATAATGCCGAACAGAGTTGTAACTCTATTCAGTATTTTTAAAAGATTTTACACACCTAGTGGAACAATAGATCTAATAAAGTATTTCGCGGAGCCTGAATAGGCGCACATTCAAACTGACTGCCACCGACACAACAGTAAGAAATGATCAAAGAAAATATAATAACTACGTTAATGAAATTCCAATAAAATAAAAAAAAATAGTTTGATATTGGTCACGACTATGCGGAGAGATTTATTCATATTTGAATTTCAAGGACATCAGAAATTACTCCAGAACTATATTATTAATAGTTTCTAATTTGATACAACAGCACCTCTGACTACCACTACACTGAACCGTTGTATTGATTTAAGTACCTATCTGATAATCAGATCATAATCACGCCGCGCCTGAATATTTCTAGATAACGGTGAAATGTCAAATTTATATCATTTTGAAAGCCACTGTTTGGCTAGAGGAGGTCCACAATTTTATAATTTCGGATATGTCCACAATAGGCAAACTGAACGGCTTACTGTTTATCTCCAGTTCACAAAGATATGTTTTTATGCGAGTATGCGGCAAATGCCGTGTAAAGCAAAATTATGCGCGAAATTAACTACAAGCATCTTTTAATATTTATCATCATTTAATGCCGCCAAGTAATGCAAGGATAAGAAATGGCCTTATGGCGTATAGCAATTGAATTTGTCTTATTCGTCAAGAGTGGTCAAGAGTTTCTCAGCTATTGGTCACAGTTCGCTGCTTTGTCATTCTGCGGATAGTCTTCCTCTATTGAGTATAAGTGTTATGTGGTCTTCCGCTCAGTGTTCGCGTAATGAAGACACGATTTAGCTCATTTTCAACTCAATAGATAAAAATAACGTGCAATAGTTGTAATAAAAAATTATCGCATCTTAATCTTAAGAGAATGTGTTTCCTAATACTGACAATTTAATAGGAGTTCGAAATTAGCATTTACATAATGTGATCCAATCCATACATAGCAAACGAGAAAAGAACGCAATCTATTTTTAATATTACAGATTATGCAAATACTGTAATCTGTGAAAACATATGTTTGAGATTTGACAACTTAAAGTCTTAACCTTACTTTTGTCAACTTGCAAGCTGGGTAAATACTGTATGTAATTTATACTGTAAGATTGGCGTGAACAATAACTTCACAAATAATCAGTTCGTGATAAGACGTCTAGTAATAAAGTCGTACGTTTGTAAAGTAATACGTTAGTGTAAATCTATAGCTGACGCTCGGTCTCTGTAAGTTTTTAGACTATTACAAAGTTTAGAAATTTATTTTCCTCTTTTATAAGAAGGTTTGTAGTAATGTATCGTATTAAAAATATATAATAATTATTTTTATTTAATTTGTCTAGGTTCGTTATAAGATTTCTCCTATTCTAAACAAAAATGCATAACGGAACTACAAATGGGTGTGCGGAATATTTCGACCTCAAGGATATGCCTCATATTATTAAAGCATTGTAAGAATAAATCCAATTTTTATGTAATTATTGCATACCTGTTTTTTTTTTTTAACAAACTAAACACATTATTTCAGGGACAGAAATCAAAAATTAGAGCCGGACATCCTTCGCGTAATCGGCAACACGCCTTTAGTCAAATTAAACAAGATACCGAAAAAAGATGGATTATTATGTGACATGTGTAAGTTATAATTTAGACGAAATATTTATTTAACAAATTATAACTTTTCAACATATCTTTTTTTTATCTTTTTAGATGCAAAGTGTGAATATTTGAACCCTGGTGGTTCTATAAAGGACCGAATTGCCTATAGAATGGTGCAGGATGCAGAGGAAAAATGTATACTAGTACCAGGAAAATCTGTAATCATTGAACCAACTTCAGGAAACACTGGCATTGGTTTAGCTCTAGCTGCAGCAGTGAGAGGTAATGTTTTTGTTTTGTACATTTATATTATATGAATTAAATATAGTAATTTAACCTTATTTATTTTTGAACAAGTTCAGAAAAATAAAACAGGACTTCTACATCTTGAGATGACATTAGATGCTTTAAAACTGCTTGCTGATATATTCTTGATACTATTCAAATTAAAAAGTAATATTTACAAAAATGCTGATAAATATACATCATGAGCACTATGTGACCTAACTCTGAGCTAAGGACAAACCTGTGATAACTAGTAGGTTGAATAGTTACAATACATATTAATGCTTAGAATATAGTTGAATAAAGCACATAAATTATTTATAGAAAATATTTATATACTGTGTGAAAAAAGTTTAAAATACTTTTCTTATTTTACAGGATACAGATGTATCATTGTTCTACCGGAGAAAATGTCAGATGAGAAAGTAAACACTCTGTTAGCCTTGGGTGCGGAGATCATACGGACACCGACAGAAGCTGCTTCCCATGACCCCGACAGCAATCTTATGGTTGCAAAACGGCTTGCCAAGGAAATTCCAAATGCTGTTATGCTGGATCAGGTTAAATTAAATTAATTCAATTTTTTTACATTTATATTAACTTCTTACTTCCCTTAACCTGGACTTATAATGCTTGTGTTTTTAAGACACAAAAAGGTTATCGTAATCGAAATGTTTAAAAAATATATTACTTTATCTTCTTGTTAACCTAAATATTAATGATAAAAGCGCTAATTACCCAGAAACTGAAAAATTATCTATGTTGCAAGATATGGTGGATGCATTCATATTTTTTATTAATTATGATAAAGCAAATCAAAAGCAATTAACTGTTCACAATCTGCCTTTTTTATTTTTTAAGTTCAAGTATTAAAAAAGTTATTAATTAAATTTGATTCAGGTACTTTGTACATATTTATCATTTTGAAGGTCTTACATGTGCATTTGTAAATATCTCTCATCTACCGATTGTGAACTTCAGTTTGTTCTGCAACTAAGCTTATTACAAACTGTCAGGAAATTGTGAACTGAACGAATTGACACAATTTGATATTTTCCCGACAGTTTTTAAAAATTAATGGAACCTAGGTTAGGTTTGTCCAGTTTGATACAATTATTATAAATAAATAAAAAATTACGATTAGGTTTATTGGACAAAAATTGATTTGTTCCTTTGTCATGATACAGCACATTTTAAATAATAATTTGCTATCAATTCACAATTTTCTGACAGCTTATAATATGCCTTATCAGATTATAAACTGACGAAGTTCACAATCGGTTGGTGGTATGAATACAACTCGTGCACAATAACACAAAACCTGAATCCAATGACGTCAAAGCGGCGTGGCGTGCTTGTATATTATACAAAAAGTTTAAATTGTGAAATAATGTAATGAAACAACAAACATATAGTTTCGTAGTTCGCTGTAGAAGCAATGTGACAAGTTAGATGCGTTGCATTCTGCGGGAGTACCTTGTATTATTGTGCAAGCATGTATATGTATGTAGATATATGATATTTATACCGTCGCGTATCGTACAATACCATATATATATTCTTGGTAAGCGATCGCTTGACCTTCATGTATTTTAATAAGGCTCTTGTTATGACGTCAAGTGATCTATTATTACGGTTTACTGTCGTAAATATCTTACGAGTTTTAATGATTTCTCATCCATCCATCTCCCGTTAGATGATGTCTGCTGGACAAAAACCACTACAAATATAGTTTTATGCAATAGTCACTACAATTGGATAATTTGTTTACCGTGTGTCTGACGAGATTATTGAAGTTTTCTTGTATATTTCGTCATGTTGTGTTAACGTTTGGCATTTTCGCTATATATCGTTCGAACACTCGGATGAATGAAATTCTCAGCTAAGATGGCGATTATACTATTCATAAATACGTCAAAATACTACTCTCTTTACGTTTAATAAACGCGAATAAAAAAAAACACAATACTATTCTTTCCGAAGTTATTTGAAAAATGTAGAAATAATAAAAAGAAAATAAATAAGAAAATTTCAAATAAACAAAATGTAAGATTAACTATTTTAATCATTAAATACAATACGACAACTAATACTTAAGTGACATCTTTTTATTTTATAATATTGAGCTAACGTACGTATACGTACGTTTTATAGTAAATAAGCTGAAGAAAGACCCCGTGCACTAACGATTACAGAACAGCACTCTGCTGTTCTTTACCAGGGACATTTTTTTAAACTTACGTTTATTTATATAACAAAAATTAATTCCTTGCTTATGACAGTAGTATTACCGCCTCGGCATATATAATACACATCATAAATTCGGCATATAAACTATTGGTGAATATGCATAGCGAAGCGAATGCTATTCTTATTCAATAGTTTATTTTATTTTCATAATAATGTAACCTCTCTCACTCTTTTAAAGACATCTAAGATATAATACGGAAGCGCTGACGGAGGCACCTTGCATGTGCGCGCTATACCAATTTATAACAAACCTGTTTGTGAATTTAAAGACCGACAGCATATTACCAAAAAAAAAATCACAAAAACTTAGTTAAAAGAATGTTAGTGGAAATTGTTTACAAAACTTATCAACCTTTTAAAAATAAAAATATAGAACCTCTGAAGTCTTTACACCCCACCCGGAGCAGAAAGAGAAGTTACAAAGTTATTGGTAACCATTTTTAATTCCCACTGTTAAATGATAATAAAAAAATTATTATCATTTAACAGTGGTAGAGCCCGCAACAACATCTGTTGCAACTGCTCTGCCGGTGAACTACAAGGACCTCACAAAAGACAAGCGTGAAATAGGAGTTTTCAGCGTTTTATCTGATGAGTGAGTGCTGAGTGCCTAATTCTGGTCCTCTTCCCCTTTCCATCTTTTTCTTAAAAGTAAAGGATGGGAAAGGATGATGATTTGACGTACTAGGGGATGAATAGAAAAAAATCCTTTGTCTATTTATTCCTTCCTCTGTCCATTAAAGGTAGGCAACGCATCTGCAGCATCTATAGGTTGCGTTCACTTGATATCAGGTAAACCACTTGCACATTTACCACATTCGTGTATAAATATTTTTATTCTCTATTAGTACACCAATGCTTGCAATCCGTTGGCACATTACGATGGCACGGCTGAGGAGATCCTGTGGTCGCTGGACGATGACGTGGACATGGTGGTGATCGGCGCCGGCACCTGCGGCACCGTGTCCGGCATAGGGCACAAGATCAAGGAACGTTGCCCGAAGTGCGTCATAGTGGGTGTAGACCCTCTCGGTTCTATCCTCGCTGAGCCTGAACAACTCAATGACAGTGACGTTGGCATGTATGAGGTAAGTTCTTACACTTTATTGTTATATACATTTTATATTTATATATCATATGCCTAAAAGCAAAACAAGTTATATTTAGTAAAAAAATGTAAAGATATGTATATGCTAAGAACATGTTTCCACAATATGCGTTGGAGGAAAATTGTGAGGTTTTGTTTCACTTTCCCCCCAAGGAAGGATATGAGTAGGCATTTCCTCATATAAAAATTATCAGGTCGTTTCTAGATGACTCTTATTTTATAACATTTCCTTTTTTAACCGACTACACACCGACACCTGTACTTTTTGTATGTTTGTCCACCCTATTTCAACTTTTATAAACCGATTTTAAATCTTTTTTTGCAGTATAAGCTATCAGTTTGTCTCCAGATTAATCTGATTAAAAAAAATTCCCCGATCCGATAAGTGGTTATACAGGATTTTCTGATATCGAAGTCGGCTTCTTGTAGTATTCAAATCAATGATAATCTTTCCAAAATCTTCATCGTCTTTGTACTCTTTTCTCACTCATGTGAGATCGGCACAGTATGACTGTCTACTGTATAGGTTTTGGCTATAGTTTTTACGGCCGGCTGCGGCTGCTCCTCGGGAATAATTGGATGTACTTACCTAAGTCTTGTTTTGTCAAAATCAGTGTGATCAAAGACAACAATTCTGTTGTCGAGATAGTCAAATGTCGCGCGGACTGTTATTAGTCGGGCACATCCCTTCTGGTCAGGTTCGTGATCGGTATTCATATTTTCTGTGACAATAATTACGCGCTAATTTAGTAAATGATAATCTTATTTTATATATTTGTTTTAGTTTTAAAATGTATTTTTAAACAATTTTTTTTAATCTTGACTCTAATCGAATGTAAAGCTAATATAATAATAATAAAGCAAATATAATAATAATAGCTAATAGTAAATCTACATACATACAATACAATATATTAATCAATCTCCTATCAATTCACAAGGATTGTTTTCAGTCAGTTTGTCGATAAATTTACTAGTTATATGTATACAGGTATAGATTACGATTTCACGGCGTAAACAATCCCATTCAAAAACAATAGATATATCAATATTTGTTTTGATCTCATCTGTGCACATTTAGAAGTACTGAGTACATACAAAACATTCACTACATTTGACTTTAGCAAATATTGGTTTATAGATTGTACTTAAAGGGTTTGGAAGGTACAAACGCTCTACGTACTGATAACTCGTTTGATTTAACTTGAAATTATTTAACACTGATAAGAGTTAAAAGTTACCTACATAGGTAACTTTTAACAATTTTAATAAAGGCCAATATTCGCCTTTATTAAAATTGTTACTGGCTGACATGTTCGAATATTTTATCTATCGTACTTTTTTTCTTTTTCAAGTCAACTAGACGCTACTTCATTGTAGAATATGAAAAAATTGAAAGATTAAGATGTACTTTTGATAATGAACATATTTTGTATTGAATGCCTTCTGTTTAGGGTAATGTGGGGCTTGAAAGTGAATGTTGTGACTTATGTTGCAAAAGGGAATGGCAGCGTCGGTAGGGGACGTCCAAGGAGAACTTACATCGATCAGATTAGTGACATAATAAAGAAGCGCGATATAAGGAGTACCTGTAACTGACGAGCAGTTATGCGTAGATGTATGGTTGTAGAAGGCGCGGAGAGGTGTGCCAGGATTGCGCCAAATGGAAATCCAAAGTCTCTGCCAACCCCTCTGGGTTACGGGCATGAGCGCATATTTATTTATTTATATGATGTCGGCGCAGTTTGACCGTGGCCCATACTGTATACTATATGGTATACAGTGTATAGGGATTTGGTACAGTTTTTTTACAGCCTGGCCGCGTGCCTGACGCCAACCCTCCTCCGAACGTAGATATACGCAGAACGAAAAGTTAATTTTTAATGCATTTATTTTGTTTATGTTGCAAACAATTATTTTTAACCATATTATAAATTTCAGCTAGTATAATAGGTTAAATGTATGCACTCAAATGATTTTATATTAGAATTGAGACATTATAATTTTGATTTAGAATTGAAATAACTATATAGATATAATATGTTGTCACAAAAACACGCTTGAGAAATAATCGTTGATAAGAATTGTTGTAATCCTTGCAACGCAATTATATTGATTTCCTAACAGCAGAACTAGGAAATCGAATTGTTTACAATATCTTATACATGTAATATAAACAATCTTCACTTATTTAATACGGACATCTCCTCAACATTTTTTCCTTGTAAGATTACTGTTTGAACCAGTTTCGGTCAGCTTAAATAAAGTCACTAATGTTACTGTTTATTGAGGTTTTATCACACATGTTATATAATATCCTTCGATAACACTTTCGTACATTAGCGTCACCTTATCAATTAAATCCTTCATATAGGAAATTGATTTTCAATCACGATTAAACGTGCTCTTGCATTTGCTACGTACCCGCTCTGTCAAATAAAGGAAGTTAACCATGTCGATTGTCAATTTCATATGTTTGATAATCGTGACTTTATGGTCATGATGAATTTGGTCGCTTCTTTAATCTTGTAATTATTTATTGCCTTGAAAAGTTATGAACAATGATATATCAAGTCCAAAAAAATACTAATTGTACTGTTTTAATTATTAAATGACTAATTTGGTCGATTATTCACGTAACTCCACTGGTGTACGTTTTTTTCGTAACTTTTTGCCTGGCACATTGTAAAATGTCATAGCTTATTGTGAAATGATCTGACTCCAGCAATATTTCCAATACTGGCTGGCTAACTGCTACACTATTCCCCCATTATCCTATATGTAGAAACACTGTCAGTGTTTTAATTCTAACTATTGCAATATAATATTTTTTAACAAACATATATGACACTATTCTTATTACAACGTTCTCTCTCCAGATACATTTCAATATAAGACTTCTTGCTTTTTCAACTAAATCCTTTACGCTCTCCGGCAATGTGTTAAATCGTTATTAAATGCGAAAATTGGTTAATGAAAGTTTCGCGGCGTATATACTTGAAAGCATTGAACAATTAATTTGTCTCGACTGGGAATTATAACCAGATCTAAGGCGTCAAATGTCAAATACAAGGTCGTCTCAGTTATTTGTTGGATCGAACCAAATGTACGTAATAATTGCGTATTACTGGCCTCTATCACTGTCTGATAAATACTGAGATACAACCGTATGACAAGTACGTGATACGTGACGTGCGCTCGACAAACACGTTACGATGTTACAATCAATGTTTATATCGAAAGTTTAAATCTTAAATCAAATAAAAATTTAATTCAAAAAATGTATTACATTTATAAAAGACTATATGTCAAATTACATAACTCTCGCATATTTAATTGTCGTATTTTTTATTGTATACGCGTACCAACGAGCGGCGTTAAGTGATCAACACCGCTAATAAATTCACAATATCAGAGCTTTAGTTGGGTGCAGTAGCATTAGTAGTTTTTGTTAGGTGTACTGCCTGCCTTTGGAGATAGATTAGGATCTTGTCTTCCTAAGGATCCTAACCTGAGTCGTATCAACTTTAAAATGTAGACAGATCATTCGGCAAGGCAGTTTATATTTTCAACTATCCTCTTTTAACTAGTAACTTATGGCATAATGCTTATAGAAATGCAATTGACGTCTTCCAAAGTTATAAAAGGTATTTGATTTTTTTAATGTTTCAAACCTCTTTAATTAAAAGGTGGAAGGCATCGGCTACGATTTCCTACCAAAGGTGTTGGACAGAAAGGTGATAGACAAATGGATCAAGACGGCCGACAGAGATTCATTGACCATGTCCCGTCGGCTGATAAGGGAAGAGGGGCTCCTTTGTGGTAAGTTTATATTAAAATGTATCAGATTAACTTGGCACAAATATGGCTGATCTATGCATATAATAAAAATGTAACTGATCACTGTCTGTACATGGAAGATATTTGAAAAAACTTACAGAAATACAGATTTATTGGTAATTAACTAATTACAGGTCATGGTTATAAAGATATTCTAAATTTAAAAATAGGTATACAAAAAGTAAAAATAACTGTTATTTATTTTCTAATTTAAGGTGGCAGTAGCGGTGCCATTATGTGGGCTGCGACGCAAGCGGCCAAGTCCCTCAAGGCGGGCCAGAAGTGCGTGGTGATCCTGCCCGATAACATACGCAACTACATGACCAAGTTCATCTCCGATCAGTGGATGGAGGCCCGCGGCTTCAAGCCCGTCGTTAAGAACGCGGAACTGCCGTATGTACTACCTCCTTTGTTTGTTATTTTACTACGAGAGAAAGATCTTACGTGGTATAAAAATTGTAGCAAAGTAATCTAGATTCCTTCTTGTCTTAAACAACCTTCAATAAGTTTTATAAACGTGTATAACCTATTGACGTCTTGTAAATGATATCAGAAATAATAAAAAAAACAAAACACGACTTCTTGATTGAAATGTCTCTAAATTGTTTCATCTTCCACATTGTTTATGACACATTAACGTTGGCCTATGACATTTTATCTGTATTTACATATTCGCAGGATTTACCATTCGTAAATAGACAGATTATCAGATCATATACATACATATATGTAATATTTAAAAGCAGAGTTTCGTTATTTCGTTCTAAATGTGACAGGTAGGTGTTACGAAGTCCCGAAAATAAAACAATAGTAAGTACATACGCCTAATCCAGAGTTTTAGGCAGAGATCATGGATTTCCATTTGACGAGATTCTGGGAAACCTCTCGTTCATCCATATATACATCCATACTATCCATATTCGGTTCGGTTATTCAGTTACGAGTACTCCATATATCGCCCTTTTTTAGTATGGCACTAATCTCTTGACGTCCCATACACAACACTGCAACTCACTTTTGTAACATGAATTTGTTTCGTTACTTTCTCGTCATTCATACTTTGAACACCGAAGCATACCTTTCTCAATTCAATTACAAGAAATATTATTCAGATAAATTGCCTGCTGTCAACAGATGGTGGAACGCTGTAGTGACGAAGAGTTTGATCCAACCGATCACTAGCATACCGCACAACACGACGACTTCGGAAGCGCTGGCCGCACTCAAGATGTCCGCCGCGCCCGCACTCGCTGTCGTAGATGACGAGGGGTATGTTGTTATTGTCTTCATTCATTGCTTGCTTTCAGAATCCAGATACTTGTTATATTAAATTCTCTAATGTGAACTGCTACCAAGACTTTTTATAGTTGTTTTATATAAAAAATGTGTAAAACGTGTTTGGCCGCAATCCCACTTGGTGTTGAGTGGCGATGTAAATGATTCTACGCACAAATTTAACATTAAGCACGTCGCGTCCGTCGTGTTGCCGCGCAATTCAATAATAATTTATACATAATCCGTCTAAAACCTAGCTACCCAGTATTAAATAAGGTTATGGATCTCGTAACAAACTTTTTGTATTTGTTAAAACTCTAAAAATAAATTTATTAACAAATATTTGTCCCACCCAAAAGAATATTAGAACTAGGATCTATAGAATGCTTATTCCGATAATCCTGAATATTGAATCCTTAACTGCGGCGATCCACTAAAAATTTAGAGAAAATATTACTCAATCAAAAAGTCTCATACTTTTGTTCCTGTTGGTAAACAATTTATTTTTTATTGTTTTTTCCGCCATTGAAATATACAATACACTAACTCGTAATGCAATGAAAAAATTTACATTCCGACCTTACTTTTATGTCTTATTGTTTGAGCGAAATAAAAATATCTCGTAATAACACCGATAACGTGGATTGTGTTTATTATTTTTATTTGTATCGTTTTGTGCGCAACAAATATTAAGAACACACACTAACATTCGCTATTCAAAAGAGTATTTGGCGTTTCTGTATTTTAGGTGATAATCTTATAATAACAAATAACCAATTCTTGAATATATACATTTACCCTTAATATTAATATACCCTTTGTATTCGACATACCGACTTATATCGGCATTATTGTAGACAATAAAGATATTTGTTATAACGTTTATTCAGGTCAACAATACTTTCTGTAAACATATATAGTTGCTTTATAGTAAATTACGAATATCTATGTAAATTGCTAGTAACGACATATTACGGTATGGAGACAAGACCCCTCACAACGGCCCTCATAATAAATAAAATTTTAAATAAAAACAAAACCGACTTCAAAAAACATAGTCAAAAACAACAAATGCACTAAAAAGTAAAAAATAATTTAACGCAATTAAACATAAGAATCAATTCTTATTCATATTTAATTTTGGAGTCGGCGTCTGTTGATGATTTTGTTTGTCAGGATATGGGTGTCTACCCTGTTTGGTAGGTCTCTACCAAACGCTGCTCATATGAGACATCGTTGTTTAAATGAGACAAACGAAGATAGGACGAAACGCCTATCTCAAATTAGGAACTCTACGTCCAGGGCCATTTCAAATTAGACTAGTGTAAAACGCAAAAATAGGCTTTCGAAAATGTGAAAAACTGAACAGAGAAAATTTGAAAAAAAAAAACATTATCACGGTCTTGGCTTGATACGCGATCGTTTATCTAACGAGACCAAGGAGCAACGTACCCACCTTATTGGATTGATACACAGTCGTTTTAACACAAAACGAAAAAACCGTACATTGACTTGTCAGTCAACTTTTTATAAAAACGGCTTTACTCACGTTAGCGTTATTTTTCCTGGTATTATTGTACCGACAACTTTCGGACATATCGGAGGTCCTTCTTCAGGGTTAATTAAGAATAACCGAAAAACAACTGGTCAGATCTTGATCAAATTTATATGGCAATCATTATCCAAATTTATATATAAATTTGGATAATGATTGATACTGAATAAGAAAAAATAGCGGCGTAATGAGCCCATTATTTTTAATTTTTGATTGTTCTAAAGAAAAAAGTTCGTTATTGTGAGATAACCGTAGAAGATAGATATCTGCCATCGTTGAATTTTATTTACCTATTTTAAATATCTACAATTCTTTCATTATTCATTTTTATATACATACGTCCTATAGTTTACGTAAGCCAAGAAAGTAAAACTCGGCCATATTACGCCTAGCAATCTACGGCTACAGAAACATTTTTCGCGACCCCATCCGTTGTTTTTTTTATCACAAAAAACGAGACCATAATTTGTTTTTATTTATTATAATATATATTAGTATTATTATAATAGATATAAGATATATTAGTAATTAAACACAACAAAGCCTGAAAGTCTAGTAGACTTTCAGGCTTTGTTGTGTTTAATTACTACCAACCAACCTACAACTGCTACCCCCATAGAAATGTTGAGAAACACCGATTTGCAGACTATTTTTGTATTAATCATTTGTAAACTATTATTGTCAATGGTATCTGTCAATGTCAACTATGCAATATCAAATTTTCAGTTGCTTTCATATAAAATGTAAAAAATTAAAATCATCGTTAGAAAATCTAATAAACTACATTGTCCAAATGTGATTGACAATGAAATGATTTTATTGATTTTCTTTTTAATTTTGTACG
This sequence comes from Papilio glaucus, assembly GCA_000931545.1. Lineage (NCBI taxonomy): Eukaryota > Metazoa > Arthropoda > Insecta > Lepidoptera > Papilionidae > Papilio > Papilio glaucus. The sequence goes on from JWHW01027598.1 coordinate 84,921, forward strand.
TTTACGTAATAACTCTCTTACTTATCGGCCCACATGAACAACCAATCAGAAATAATGAAGACTTTAGTCGAAACTTTTTAGCTTCATGAGGTGATATTAACTAGTTATTGTGCAAGAATTCTTTGTGGTTTCAAGTCATATATAAATCTAGTTTTACAATAGTCCATCCATCCGTTTATGAGGTCATAGTCATAGTCCATTTTCTATGCAGGCACTTGACCAGTATAAAAAGCTTTGTAAAGAACATAGGAACTATTGCAAAATAACCGGGCGCCGTTGACAGTGTTAAAATACCAAAATATGCTTGCAAAAACGTTACAACCCCCAAAGGACCGCATGCGAATATCAATCCCATGCCGCCACCGTCCTGAACTTGCTTAGTTCATTAACCCCAATTAACATCCGTGGCTGCAATGTTCTAGTTTATTGGTCATTAGTTTCTCATCTAATATTATATAGATTTTATTACAAAAGTTAAGTATCTAATTTCAAATAACTTTCAGAGCGCTATGCGGCGTGTTCACCGCGGACAACGCGCGCCGGCGGCTGGCCAACCTGTCGGGCTGCACCACCGACGACCTGAGCAAGTTCACCTTGAAGAAGTACTACTCCGCGGACATCACGCAAGCGCCCGCTTTAGGCATCGTGTCGCGTATGCTGGACATCGCGCCCTTCGTCGTCTTCGTCGAGTCTGGTAACATTTAAATTAATAAATAAATATGCGCTTACACCTGTAACAGAGGGGTAGGCAGAAATCATGGATTTCCATTTGGCGCGATCCTGGCACAACTCTCTCGCTTCTACATTTATATATCTACATATACATGCTTGACGGTTATGGGTGCTCCTTATTTAAGGACCTTCCTTATATAGTAGTTCCCTTTCTTAGTAAGCCACTAATCTGATCGATATCAGTTGTCCTCTACCACCCCCCGACCGGGTTCCCGCTTTGTCGTGGCGATGGGGCTCAGTAGCCATGGGTGGGGACCCACGGTGAAGCCAAGAGGAACCCACGGCCGGTCCGTGAGGCAGGACCGGCCAGAGGGGCCGCTCAGGCTACTGGGCAGCCCGTCCCTCGAGCGAGCCGAGCGAGGGGACAGGGCCCCGCAGCCACCGGCTCGTACGGCTCGCTTTGTACAAATTATGGTTTTGACCCCCCTGTTGCCCTGAACAGTGGACATGCATAACACGCATTTTCCAAACGTAAAAAAAAAATCAAAAAAAAGGATGTCCTCTACCAACTGTTACGCACTTTTGTATTATAAATTTGTTTCGTTACTCTCCTAACGAGATTATTATATTGTGAATAGCAAAACAGTAAAATATTGTTACTAGCTGTGCCCCACGGTTTCACCCGCCCTGCAATTTTACTTAAACGAAATGATATTACCTACTTTATACTACCGGTAACCTCATCATCATCTCCCTGCCCTTTTCCCGCGTATGTGGGGTCGACACAGTATGGCCGTAGCACAGTTAAATTGATATAACTATTTATTTATAAACCGATTGAAATAAAACAAACACTAAATGTTAAGTGAAGCTTACCACAATAGATTAGTGAAAACCGCACCTAAATCGGTTAAGCCTTTTCTGAGATCAGCGGCAACAAACGCACAGACAAACAGACAAAAATTCTAATAATCATTGTTTTGGGTTTCATTGCGTTCATGAAGGCCCCCAATAATAGTTTTTTGCCACCATATACCACAAAAAATAATAAATCAATATCTGCTCAACAATCAACATTTTTATCTATATATATGTATCTCGACATCATTATGTTCTCCCAAAACATGGTTTTAAATGCTAGAATTGATAACAGCTTATGTTCTACTTTCAGCTTCCACAACAAAGAAACCTATCGGGATCTTGACATCTGATGATTTGTTGCGTCTCATCACTGACAAAAGCCTCAACCTCAGCTGTTCATAATGCACACACGATGGCCATGAAACATACAGAAAATTACAACTGCTCAAGTGTTATAAATAATAATTATATTCAGTATTGATAAGTCATTGTTAATGTACTTACATATCTTATTGGTATACAAAAATGTGCATGTTTAGAAATAAGTGAAAAACAAGGTCACAAATTACTTCCTTGGCAAATTAATTGTTTGTAAATAATTGTACAAATTATGGTTTTACAGCAGGGGGATTTTTTTTGGACCATATTGATAGGTTTTATCTTAAGCATTTATGACATGAAACTGATTATTATAAATAAAATTGTATACGCATTTATTTCTTATTTGTTATTTATCCTTTTCGAAATCCATTTCAATATCAAATTAACATTAAAAAGTAGACAGAAGTCAATACATTTTGGTCTTCCCATTTTGTGTGTTTAGTTTCCACAACAAAGAAACTACAAGAAAACTGACAAATTTTCTTTATATATGTTATGTATCTTTGTTTTACATGTTTCAAGAGTAATGTTGGCTAGTAAAGATACTAAGCTACTAAAATATAATCCTATCTTCTTTATTTTTGGCTCTGGCACAGTTTGTGCATTAGCCAGCGTCAAGTAATAACATTTTTATAATTCGCCGTTTTAATTATTTACAGTTTTTGAACAAGTTTTTTAGTAGGAAGCATGGCATGGTCACTTACCACCCAGTGAGAATATACTATTTACCACTTGGAGATTAATCACCCTGAAACAAATCATTGTGTAGACCTTTTAGTAAACATACTAATTAACTACATATCTTACTTAATCAACATTTTGCTCTCACGCAAAGTTTCTCATGTCTGAGAATAATTTTGTTTACTTGAAAATGGGATATATTTTTTGTTCATAAGGTGGTAACTATTTACAGTCCATTAAGTTATTCCTTGTTCTGATATATTGCCTATGCATCTACACTACTATCTGCATTACTTTGATAGGAGCACAATTATAAATATGCGCTCACACCCATAACCTACAGGGGTAGACAGACATTATGGATTTCCATTTGGCGCATTAACTCTACAGCCCTGTCTTACACCTTTATCAACGCTAAACCAATCTGAGAAGGCCCCGTTAATCCTAACACAAGCAGTAGAATCTTTATAAATATAACCCTTGTATTAGATCACTGTTCCATCCAAAATCAACCAAGGTTGACCACAGATCATCTCTTTTTAAAATAGCACAATTACAGCTAGTAATTATTATAGAAATTAATTAATCGAGATACATTTCACAAAACCAGGCAAGTTCGAGATGATATTTTGTCAAGACAAGTCATCTTGTAGTCTGCACTTTTATTATGATTTCTTTATAGATAGATATATTCTTCACAGAAAGAAGCACTTAACTATAAGGAAGGTGTAACTTAGCTCACATTTGAATCATGTCATATGACTAAAAGTTATTATGAATAGTTTTATTGCAAATTTAATAAAAATTTAACTAAATTCACATATATTAATCATACACTCATGATACCAATCATATTTATTGAGTGTGCAATACATTTCAATAATTATTTTGATGTATAAAACTAAGGAGACGGTGGTGGCGAGTGCTTTTTAGCATTTGCTGCCAATATAGCCCCAGGTGCAGGGTATGGTCTCATTTGATACAATGACCCCGATGCTGTGGTATCCACTCCTGTTTTGGCATGACTATCTAACCCAGATGTCCAACTTCCTCTTGGGATATCAGAGTAAGAAGCTGGATCCATGGGATCTAAATCATTATCTTTCACCCTTTGTCTCTTTTTATCCCTGTGATGAACCATCTCTCTACTCTTTTCCCGTCGTTCATGTCGCTTTTCCTTAACTTGTTGCTGTGGTACTTCTTGGTCTGATGCCTCGCTGCTATCATCACTCTCGTCACCTTCTTTTAAAAGTCTCTCCTCTCGTAAATGAGCAGCACTCTCAGTAGGAGCTGCTTGTGGATGAGCAGGAGGCAACCAACTCACCAGATTGTTGTGGACATTCCAAAAGTAATGTTGGCCACTACCCTCATCGTACACTTCTTCCCATCCAGGAGGGAGAGGCCACAACGCTAACGCTTTCTTTTTACTCTCCAAATATTGTTCGTTTGGCACCAATTTACCTTGTTTCCAAGTTTTTACACAAAATTTAGAACATTCGTGATAAATGTTACTTTTATTTGGACATCCGCGGTGACCTTTAATAGGATCAACATTGACGCCTTCTATACCTTCCCAGTAATTTTCTTTAGCATTGTGTTCCTCAGGTTTACTATCGTAGTCTTCAGCTATTATTTCTTCATTGGCTTGAACTGTAACTTGATTATTGACTACATCTGCAATTGGAGATTTTAAAATGCCTCTTTTTGCAAGACGAGCTGCTAAAGCCGGGGGTAACGGCATTTTATAATAACAAATTATTTAAAATCAACAAAAACAACTCGCTTGCTATATGCCTATAATATTTGAGGTTAGCAATAGGTTATTTTTAGTTTATATATGTATTATCTATGCAAGGAACATTATACTCTAAAGAGTATGTTTCTATGGGTTATAGTGATTTTTTTTGGCAATATTTTCATTTGTTATTTCAATGTTGCCATTTAAAAATTACTTGCCGTACCCAATATCCATAGGATTATGAATGTGAAGGTTTGTTAAAAATAGCTTAATCAGGACGACAGTAAGAAGTTTGTGTTACTGACTCTTTTATACTTTATATCCTCTTTGTTACTGGTGTTACAGATTGAACACAAATATATTTTTCAATAAAATAACTCGTAAATATGAATGCATACCTAATATGCTTCAGATATATATTAGTAGAATAAATTGTAACCATGCCATTTATGAACGTTTGTCACAAAGCGTAACTTTTATAAAGTAACAATCTTTTTAATTAGTTATAATCACTACCAGTTCAATCAATACCACTTGATATCTTATCAATTATTATTCCCATTGTCATATTTGAAAGTTTGCACAAACGCCTGTTTATGGATTTAGAGTTATCTAGAGTTTATGGATTTCCATTTATACCCCGCTAATGCGTCTGACCGCCATTCAGGTGACGTTCAACACACAGTACCGTTGCTATTTGATTTACTGCTACCCTGCTTGCAGTTACCTACCTATTGTTTTTAGTGCTGTCATCTTTGAACCTTGTCAATTTACATCACGTGGATGTAAATTGACAGGGTTCCAGCGCATTATTAGCATAGGGGGGGAGGGGTAATACATAACCTTTTCTTTAATATGCCACTAATCCCGTCGATACAAGTTTACCTTACCTTAGCAACTGCCGCTTACCTTAGCAACAACAAATTTGACTTATCTCTGTCTTAATTCATTATTACAACACAACTTTCCCAAACTACTGAAGCATACCTCTCTCAGTATTAGACAAAATATCGTTACAACTTAAGACTTTCAATCAGTTTGCTTTAAAAGTTTTTATAGATCCACGTCCACCGCAATACTATTGTAGTCTTTATAGCTTTAAATATTTCCTACCGATTAAGTCTCAAGATGTTACTCGAACATACCCCGATACTACATATGCTCTTGTCTGTTATGACTTAGTCAAGAACTTCTGAACAAATTGGAGCGTCTACATAATAACTGTGTACGCTGTCTTTGGTCTTCATAGGTATGATCATATATCAAAGGATCTTTTAAAACTTCAATGGCTGTCAGTTCCGCAACTAACGAATGTACGAATGCTGCGTACTCTTTTTACGATGTGAACGATCGTTGTGCCACAGAATACTTCAAGTGTAAGTTTCAGATCTGGGTAATAATAGTCATAATTACACACTTCGATCTTCCATTTTATTTTCCTTTAGCCGTGATTCCTCTTCGTATTGTCATTCTGTCCGATTCTTTTGCTGCTACTGCTATAAGACTCTGGAAAGAGCTTCCCGTTAGTGTTACAAAGGCATCTTTGATTTTCTTACTTAACCTTTGCTTTTATAATTATCACCTTTCCCCCAATTTATAATTCCTAAGATTAGCTACCTTGAAAGTAAAGATGAGAATCCTTTCCTGCTTTGTATGTTTGTATCTATGTATGGATTACCATATGTGTGTATGAATTTTTGTATTTATGTATTCTTGTATGTATCTTATCTTTGTAATAATGTCTATGGAAATACTGTCATAATTAAAATAACTTTATTGTGTTGTGCCGACTACGCCTGCTAGAGAATACCTATAGGCATTTGTACTTTTATTTGGCAGTTTAAAAAAAATTGTCACAGAACCTGGGTGATACAAGACTAATCATAGAATTGTAATCCAGACCGGCGGAAGTAAAAAGTTTGCAATGTGGTTTTATTAAATGATGCCTAACGCTAAAAACTTTTTGATTTTTTACATGATGACTAAGATATTTTGTATAAAAGCTGATGAAATGAAACATGCTAGTGATTCACCTGATACCAAGTGACCGATACCAACTAGTTCCAAATGCGTTGCTTACGCGAAGTAAAATGGACAGAGTAGTAAGGGGACAGAAAAAAGAATTTTTACATTTCCTATTCAGTCCCTTCCCCGGATTTCTGCCTCCGGCTCCTCACTCATCAAACGAAACGCTTTATAGAACTATTTATGCCCGTTTTCTGGTCGTGGTATTATAACAGTCGAGCCGGCCCATTCGTGCAACAGATGTTGGTGTTGCAGTCTATGCCATTGTTATTGTTGGATATGCGCAAGTAATATGCGTGTTTAGGAACAGGCGGCTGCGCCCGCCAACAAATGACAGTGACGGAATAAAGGCAGTCTGTACCAGTTAAGAATATTCCAATATATGTAAAACAAACACACATAGCTTTGAAATGAGTCGATTTTAATAGCAAAAGAAGTTATTTATTAGAAACAGCAACTTATAAATTCTCAGCTCGTTATTAAATAATTGTGTATTAGTTTTTCCAGACTAAAAAGTACACCAGGACGTTTTGAAAATCTGAAATAAAAGGTTTAAAATATAATCAAATTAAAACTAGCATTATAATATACTCAAGCTATATAAATTAATCTTATGTTACTTTTTGTTCGAGATAAAAAAGCCATGTAGGTATGTTGTATTTTCAACCATGTACATTATCATCTTTATGGAAACGATATCTAATATAAGTAATAACCATAAATCTATTTAAATTGGATTATTTCGTTCTTAGAACAATCTCGAAATTTACAATCGACCCCTTATCAGATTGAAATCAACAGTTGCTAAAAACATACAAACTTTTTGTCATATGAGCAAGTTACAAACAACGGTGTTGTTCCAAATTTTTACGAAATATTGACACTATAAACATAAACGTGTTCTCGAATTACTACTGCAACATGTATACTTTTGATTGAATAAAAACAAAACTACTGAAAACAATAAGTTTAAATAAACGATTTCTATATTAATTGCCTATGACGTTTTTTCATAATTTTTGAAATAAAGGGTATTAAACTAAATCTACTAGTGACAAAAGGGAGAGGAAATTCTTTATTCTAATAAATAAATAAAAAAAATACCATTAAATTTAGCACAACAAAACTTTATCTAGATTTTGTGCTTGAATTAACTGGCTTATTATTCTAAGGAACTAAATTACAAAGAGTGGTTATTACGAAATGCTGCTACGTTAATTATAAAGCCCGGAAGTTAAAGGCAAATAGAAACTACCTAAATATTAACGACTCATGCGTTGGCCTCAGTAGAACGAAATGGTTTATCACCTGATAATAGTTGTCTTCACTCACCACTGACGACTGACGTGTCATTGCGGGACACCTTTGTGGGTAGAACTACATCGTGGAACTCACCGGAGTGTAGCAACTTTGGTTTTTCAGAATCATTAAACTTTTCCTCAGTAGGTGTAAAAGGAGTTACCACGTCTAATTCGTCAGATGATACTTCTGTTACAGTTTTGCCCTGCACATTATTTCTTTTAATATCATCCTTAGGAGTAGCAATATTTAGTTGACAATCAATCGTCTGTTCTGACCCAATCTCTAGTTGAGTTTCTTTTTTTCCGTTAAACACTTTCTTAACAGACTCCTGTTTTTCACTTAGACTATTTTTGACCTTTATATTTTTACCACTGGTTTTTGGTATAATGTCATCATTAGAAGTAGGAATATTTTTTGGTGAATGTTCAGGAATGTCGATACTAATATCAGTGCAAGTTTCTTTTTTTACTGTTTTGTCTTCATTGACGAGAGCTTCCTTTACAGTCTCTTGATGTCTACTGTTAACCTTTGAATTTTCCTCCGATTTTTTTTTCTCCAAACAGTTTTTAGATACGTCATCATTAGAAGTAGCAATAGTTACTTGAGAATCTGCAGCTACCATCACAGTCATATTATGTTCTACCTCTATTTTATCGTTTCTAATAACTTCCTCCTGCTCTTCAGTAAGTCTAATGCTGTCTTTCAATTTTTCATTCGAAGCGAGTTTTTCTTCTAAGCTGTTTTTAGGTATGCTATCGTTAGAAAAAGCCGTTTTTATGTCAGAAGCAACAGACATTTCCGAATCAATCTCTTCTGCTTTATCTATTTGAACATCATTAGTAAGTACTTCCTTTACGGAATCCTGTTCTTCACTTAACCTGCTATTGTTGCTAGGTGGAGAAATCGATTGTATTGCGTCCTCCCGTTTTAATTGTTTTCTACGTTCACTTTTATCATAGCCCAATGGATGCAAATTTGCAGAAGTAGGTGGACTGCCATCTAAAGACAACTCCAATGATGTTAATAAACTTTCATCCCTGCTGACGAATTCGCCACCTTCAGGAACAATGTGAATGTTTAAGATGGTTTTATTTTTAACAAGATCAGGATCAACTTCAGAAGATACAAGAGATGAATCATTAGATTCATTTAATGATGTACTTGATTTGGCTTTGTTACGATTCAGACGATTCCTACAAAGAAAACCTCTGATATGAGCTTGAATAACGGTAGCAGCGCTCGATATTGTAGATGAATCATCAGTAGATAAAGACAAGGATTTTTCTTCGTTAACCGTTTGTAAGACAGTGTCCATTCTGCCAATACCCATGACTCGTCTGTCTTTATTGTGGTTATGAGCCTTTAAATCACTTTCACCCTGAAATATTCATCGTAACATTAATAATGCAGTAACATTTTTAATAACGTCTATTACTTCCCTTCCAACTTACACTTTGATGTGACCTTCGGAACAATTTCACTTAGAAAATCATTATGTACTCGTGTTTTGGAGTTAATTTATATTTCACTTTTTTTAGAACAGAATGTTGGCGTATGATATGTATCACACAGATATGTACATAGGGGTTACAAAGAGAGGAAAGTTTCATAGCTTTAGAAATACGATATGGAACCAATACTATATAATGTATTGGTTCCATATCGTATTTCTAAAGCCTGATGAATGAATGTAAAAAGCCATACCTTTGTATCGGTGTCACGTTCAAATGCATTAAAGTTAATGTTTGTTGCTTCCTCAAAACTAGAAGTCTTGCTTCTAAAAAGAAAATTACGAAATACTTTTTGGATTGTTATAGCAGCTGTTTCCAAATCCATTGCCTTAGGACTTTTAAATGCAGTTGTTTCTTCGTTTTCTTGTTCGTTAATATTATGCCCAATAATGTTATAATTTAATTCGTTTTTATTATGTGTATCGAAAATATTGTTTTGGTCGCCTTCAATTTTTGAAGTATCTTGTTGGTCGTTCTTTTCCTCGTCCTCTTTTTTCCCCTCCACTTTTTTGGACTTTGCGTTATTCTCTGATACACTTTCGACATATTCTTTAAGGATAGCTTGAGAATTATATTCACCACTGTTTGCATCAGTTTTATTGTCTTGGTCAAGCTGTTCACTTCTAATGGTTACTAGAAGTGATTCACTTTTATTTTGGTCCTTAATAATATTATTCATATCAGAAGTTTCATTGGTGTTATCATTATTTTTTGAAGTTACATTTGTTGAGCAATTATTCATTTCATGATTTTGTTGCTCACTTATCAATGTCACGTTTTCCACGTGATCAGAGTCACTATCTAAAACTTTAACAATAATCTTATTTTGAGGTAGTTCATTCTTCGCCTCTAAACCTTGTTTTATTTTATATTTATTCTCATTTTCAGTGACAGCATCCTCGACACTAACATTAAGCGTAATTTCATTTTCTTCTTTATGCCTTAAATTATTTTCTTGACTATCTTCCATGACTGTTTCTGTATTTTTTGTTTGATTGGGCATTATATGCGAAGTGCCTTCGACGGTTTCTTTATTAATTTCTAATTTTTCTTCTAAAATTATAGCGTTGACCTCTATTTCTGGTTTTGTAGTAATTACATCCGTCTTTATTACGTTTATAATACCATTGTTTTCATTATCCTTGCTGCTGTTTTCCAAGTCAATTCCGATCAGCTTCTCTCGTAACTTGATATCTTTATTTTCATCATTATCAATTTCAATACTTGACACCACATCTTTCAGGTTCTTTGTAGTTAAAAGATTTTCTTCGATATTGTGACCACTATTATTATAATTTATTACATTTTCATCACCTCCATTGTTTTTATCACCTTCTGTTTTTGAAGTATCTTGGTGGTCGTTAATTTGCTTGAAATCTTTTTTTTCTCCCTTGCTTATTTGGAAAATTTCTACATCAGAAATTATTGTATTATTTATTTCATCTATATTACCAATTTCCTGTACTATACTACTATCATTCCAACTTTCTTCGACATTGGGGAAAATTGTGCTATTAATTTTATCTTCAGTAACAGCTTGTTCAACAAGCTCGTACTCCTTCTTAGAAATATCAATTTGATCTATTTCAAAGCATTCGTCAAGATTTTCGCCAGTGTCCTTTCCGCGTTCTACGGTATGCGAGCTGTCCACGAGACAGCGATCTTTACTTACATCAGAAACAGAGTTATTTGGAATACCATTATCCTTTATAATGTTATTTGCATTGATTCCTTTGTCACCATTATCTTTTTCAATTAAGTTCTCAGCTGTACATTCATTTTCGTAATCTTTCACGTTCATTCCCGAATCGACATTATTGTCTTCGCTGTTAATATCATGTTCCGAAATCTTTTCATTCTGTTCGCGCCATTGTGAATCGTCTTCAGGTTTAGTCAGATTATCAGTTTTTATAACATTATGAGCTATATTATCAATCAATTGTTTTTCTACGTTATCTTGCTTCTGATGCAATTGCATATCATTATCAATGTTTCGACGTCTTTCCTCTGCTCTTTGTTTTATAATATTATTTGCTTTAACGATCTTTTGTTCAAGAGTCAAATACTTTTCAGGCGCTAGAAAATATAATCAAATTTAAACTTTAATTAGATTTTTTTAATATTTTTAATTTATACCTATTGTTTGTATATGGGTTAGCTTTCTTATTTTGAATACTATACTTACCCATTTGTTAACATAAAAAATACACACAAGGATTTTATACAAGTAAAATGGGCTAGAACTTTTCACAAAATACCTAGCTGAAAAACTAGGTGAGGTCAAGTTACCTTACAGATTTAAACAACTGAGATGAAGATATTATCATCCCTTTGTACAGATTTGCAGTATATACAATACGGTACATACCCTTTTATTGTTCTTGATTTAATCTATTTAATCTAAATCTATTATTACACTTAAACATGCTTCCACAATTTTACCATACTTGTGGCGATGGTATGGTATAATATACCATATACATACAAGATAGCTCGGTAAATTTATTTTAAAAATAGTATTTTTCTTAGTTTTAGAGAATATATACAAATGATTTAGTCACAGGGTGATTAATAACCAATATAATTGGAAAAATATTTCAATAATAATGTGAAACATGAATAATAAACGTTGAAAATATAACTTTAAACTTTCGTGGTTTTGGATTCTTACCACGATTAGACTGGCCCGTGTTAGCCCATGACCATGGCGCATGCAATTGCAACAAAAAGGCTAAACGTGGTAAGAATCCCGTCTCTTACAAACCTTATATTAACATTGAAAGTGTTTTATAGCTAAGTAAACTGTACCTGAAGGCAGTACCTGAACTATACCGAAAAGAGGATGTGGGGGATGGTGTTGCTCGCGTCCGTAGGAAATACTTGAACAGATACCCTATACGTGTCCCCTGGGTTGTGCTAAACGAGCAACAAATTTCGGTGGTAGGTTCGCCACAGGCTTCAAGGTTACCACCTACTAAGCAAAGTCATGCCGCCAAGCGACTTCTGTCGTGTTCCGGTGTGATGCTTAGTGAAGCCTCATGGGGGTTGAGTATGAACAGTTGCGATGCGAATGATAACCGAGTATAACGTATTAGGTATTGCTGTGTCGGGTGCTTGATATCGGAGGGTAGCGGGATCCAAAGCACGGTTCGCCGCTGGCCGACCGAAGGTAGTTAGGGGTCCAAGTAGTGGGTTAGCCACTCACATAAGGCTGCCCCGCCAACTACGAAAAATCCCAGGGTGGCTCCATCATGCCGATTAGCGATCGGGTGAGAAGACCTGATGGCGATCTCTAGGGGGGGTTCGGGCGTCCTCGCAGTCTCCGTGTCAATCCCCCATTGGCACGGCATATCTAATTATGTTATTGGGTTGTCACCCTATTGCTTCGTTAAACTTCCTTCACCCATTCTATTCACTCTATTCCCAAAATGATGACAGTAAATAGGAAGAGTAAGACTAGACAGTGGTTGTACTTCCTCTCGCTCAAAATGCACCTCACGAATATCAGAGGTCTGCACTCTAATCTCTCTGCGATCCACTACCATCTCGAGACTAGTAAGCCGCACTTACTCTTTCTGACGGAAACGCAGATTGGTTGTCCCACAGACGCGGCGTCTTTAGACTACCCGGGTTAGTCTTTGGAGCATAATTTTCGCGCACGCACCGGTGTTTGTGTATACGTCCACAGTGACATCTGCTCTCAGCGTCTATGTCATCTGGAGGAACCCACTTTTTCCATAATTTGGGTTATGGTAGCCACAGGCACCGATAAAATCATTTATGCCTGTATTTACCGCGCGCACAGCGGTGATCAGGACACGACTCGGCTGTTTCAACACCTCAGTGAGGCCGCTGACGTGGTCCAGAATCGTTATCCCACGGCGCAGCTTGTTTTTCTGGGAGATTTCAATACCTGTCACCAATACTGGCTGTTCCCTGGTACGGGAACAGCCAGTAGACCGACCAAGCTGGGAAAGAAGCACGAAACTTTGCTCTGTCTTTTAATTTGTCCCAGCTGGTAAAAGAGGCTACAAGGGTGCCCGATGTTGTTGGCCATACAGGAAATTGCCTGGACCTTCTGCTGACTGCCGATCCGGACAGATATGATGTAGAGGTTTCCTCACCCTTGGGAACCTCCGATCGCTGTCTGGTGAAATCTGTGTCTTCATATTCCCCATCAGACCGCGATATATGCGGAGTTCGGCGAATATGGCGATATAAAGCAGTGGATTGGGATGAGATGCGGCACTTTTTACATCTTATCCTTGGCGTCAGGTCTGCTTTTCTTCTGGTGATCCATCAGAATGCGCAGATGCTATAACCGATGTGGTGTCTATGGGGTAGTAGTAGGGTGGGCTACTTTTCCGCAACTCCACGACGAGCGCGTATTTTGCGTGTGGGTCTATGGGGTATTTCATTCCTTTTGCTTACGTACCCATTGGTGGCAAAGCTCGGCCATGGTTCAACGCTGAATGCGCTATGGCTGAAAAACGCAAACATTTAGCATATCTCTCGTGGGCCGCTGCTTGACAGCGCAATTCACCGAATTTGAGTTGTAAGAAACCGAGCAGCCAAGTCGTATAAAACGGAAGGCTCGTCTCAATCATATTAACCGTATTGGCACAAAGCTCTCTAGCAGGCTCTGTGGCAGTAGAACTTTTTGGTCGCTTGCCAAGGTGGTTAAGGCGAACTTCTGTAGGCCATTGTTGCCTCCGCTGGTAAAACCCGATGGTACACTGGCTCNNTACAGCCAAGGAGAACGCAGACTTATTTGCATCTCTTTTTGTCAATAACTCACATCTAGACATTGGCAATACTCTACCACCTCAAATGTATCGCTGCGAGACGGCAATGACGGAAATCCGCATCAAACAAAAAGAGGTTTTAAAAGCTTTGCGTGGTCTTGACGTAAATAAAGCCATCAAATTCATCGCTGCGAGACGGCAATGACGGAAATCCGCATCAAACGAAAAGAGGTTTTGAAAGCCTTGCGTAGTCTTGATGTGAATAAAGCCATCAAATTCATCGCTGCGAGATGGCAATGACGGAAATCCGCATCAAACAAAAAGAGGTTTTGAAAGCCTTGCGTAGTCTTGACGTAAATAAAGCCATCAAATTCATCGCTGCGAGACAACAATGACGGAAATCCGCATCAAACAAAAAGAGGTTTTGAAAGCCTTGCGTAGTCTTGACGTGAATAAAGCCATCAAATTCATCGCTGCCAGACGGCAATGACGGAAATCCGCATCAACAAAAAGAGGTTTTAAAAGCCTTGCGTAGTCTTGACGTGAATAAAGTCATCAAATTCATCGCTGCGAGACGTCAATGACGGAAATGCGCATCAAACAAAAAGTTTGGTTTTGAAAGCCTTGCGTACTTTTGAGGTGATTGAGTGGATAAAGGACTTCCTGAGTGAGCGATCGCTCCGTGTCGTCATCGACGGGTCTTCATCTGTTCCTATGACGACTAACGCTGGTGTTCCTCAGGGTTCCATTNNNAGCCTCTCGGTGTTTCTCAGATTGCATTTTGGGGATTGTGCCCAGGAATTGCACGAATTAATCCCCATCTCCATTCTACCATCGGCCGCTAAGACATATGGCAGGTCTCCATCCTTTCATAGTAGATACCACGCGTTCTAACAAAGCGATTCGAATCTTCGTTCGTCGTGCGAACGGCAATGGATTGGAATAAGTTGCCAGCGTCTGTATTTCCGCCCGATTATGACGTGGGGTACCTTCAAGAGAAGAGTGAATAGGTTGTTTCTAAATTAGTGCGTACAATTTTTAGACCACATCACCACTTCACATCAGGTGGTATTGTGGTCAAGCGCTAGTTTATTCTTTATAAAAAAAAGTTATCGTATTAATTTTCTGTAAGCTATGTCCTGCGTCGTCCGCGGGAATATGAATATGGCACGTTTAATAATATACCCTATGTTATACCTTTATATCGAATATCCACATGATATACCTTTCTAGTGTTGAAATAATCATAAAAATCGGGTCAGAAATCTCGAGAGTTTTCTCGTTACAAACAATTTATTTTAGGTGGTGGTGGTCCAAGTCAAGGCAGTGATTACGGTTGTTTGTGAATGTTTTAAATTTTTCATATAAGCACGCATTTTCAAAAGCATGTTTTGCGTTCTTCACTAATCTGTTTTGAAATCGCCCTGGAAGTAGATTACCTAATTTTAGATAGGCATTCCGTCCTATCTTCGTGCTGTCTTATATGATTAGCTCGTTTAGTAACTCTACCCAAATCCTGACAAACAAAATCAGTTAACAAACTTTAGATTCATTAAAAATCGAGAAATAAACGAAATTTTAAACAAAAAAAAACGACTTTAAAAAAAATTGTTTAACGACATTGTTGTCTTATGACAAATATTCCTAACATGGAAGCTTCACCTTTATATCCATGGGGCCCTGGGCTGCAGTCTAAAAAGACATAAGGTAGATACACCTATGGAGATCCACCATTAGGTGTTAACACGAACCTTACATTACCTACCCTCGACGACCTATAATCTAAACAATATCTATCCTATGTCTTATTGATTGTTTATATATATTGTATTTTTTTTTTCAATTATTTTCTTCTATTATATGAAAATAATTGAAAATAACTTAACAAGAGCATTTTGTTTGTTTGTACTAAACTTATAAATTACATTTACATAGTGTACTAAAATAAAATCTGTTATTTATTTTGACAAGAGTGAGAATTGAAGACAGTGAAAGATAATTGTTAGTGAATTCAACGACGTTGTTTTGTTTAAATATTTTTTAATGTTTAGAAACCTTTTTAATATTGTTTGTGACGTCAATATCCAATTGATAAAGGTTTAAATTTCTTTTGGTTATTTTTCATTGTCCATAACATGTTGGAAAAATAACTTGTGTAATTAAAGTTACTAATGCTACGAAAATGATTGAAAATAAAATCACATTTAAATGTTTACGTTTTGCGATTGACTAAAGGATGATTGGCAACGAACGAACGAACGAAAAAGTGGGTCTCAAGTTTCGACCAATCAGCGCTCAAAGTTAATTTTGTAGACAAAGACATTCATGTCTATTGAATAAATATGCGCCTGCCTTCCGTCGCCTCTTTGTAAAGTGCCTAAAAAAGAAACGGCACATTCTCAATAATTCGTTAAACTGACAATGTGCCGATCGTTTAGAATTTGCCTAGCCCGATTATAAAGTGCCTGTCGTTACAATCGGTCGGTGACATATATATAATTATTTATATTAATCTTTTTACTTTACGCAATGAAAGACATTAAAATCATAAATATTGCTTTGTGCGTTGATGCAAATAAATTGTCAAACTCACGTTTACCATCTCTCAGTACTATCAAATTCCTCATGTGCTGTGCACAAAACTCATAAACTTCATTTGGATTTTTCTTTAACACCTCCCTTGATAGACCCTCCATCAGTTCCACAAGGCCTGCTGGCATTTTGGGCACAGGCGTCTGGTCTACGTAAGCTCTTGTACTGTGTAGTTTCATCTTCTATAATATTGAACTTCAAATTATATTCAAGTCATTTTATTTTCAATATGTATTCACTAACACTTACCGTGCTTCGTACAGCTTTGAAATAACTCTGAACGCTGCACACTCGACAAAGGGTATGGTTACATAATGTTTTGCGATTTGTAGCCATGGCAATGCGCCAAACTTGAACTTCATTAAATGTGAGCGGTAGACGATATCGACCCGAAAGTTCATCGTACTAAGCCGGCGACACGCGAGGCGGCCGCCATCACTTACGCGCATACTTAGCAAACCAATAAAAGGCCATTTG
Organism: Papilio glaucus; assembly: GCA_000931545.1. Classification (NCBI taxonomy): domain Eukaryota; kingdom Metazoa; phylum Arthropoda; class Insecta; order Lepidoptera; family Papilionidae; genus Papilio; species Papilio glaucus. Next base: position 101,906 of record JWHW01027598.1, read on the forward strand.
AACAACAATAAGTCAAATTATGTTACTCATAGACATGCGTTTGTTTTTTTTATTGTTTTATACAGATTCGTGTTACAAGTGTTATCAAAATTTCAATTGAATCCATTCTCTCAAAGTACAGACACGTTACGTTACAACATATTAGTAATACAAATTAATAGAAGGTTAACATCCTTTTAGTAAAATAAAATATATAATAGTAAATATTAGTACTACTCTAAGCGTGGAAGATTTCGATGCCGAACTCGGCTCTGGGCCTTGAGAGGAAATGAAAAACTAAATGTTAAAGTGGTTGTGTATTTCGAATACGCAGCGCTAGAATATGCCAGGGTAGCACGAGGACGCCCCGTAAGGCGGGGCGCGGGGACGGGGCGAGCGAAGCCGTCGCGGGGCGCCTACTCTTACACACAAACAATTAATGTGAATCAACTTTTTTATTTCCATACTGTGTTCTATAATAGTAATTTATTTATAAGATCATATATTTAATTTTTGCAAGTTAATACATTATACATAACAAACATCTCCATAGTGTACATACATACATCGCGGCGGCGCTGGCGGCGGCGCTCGGCGACGCTCCGCCGGTGATGATAGAAAATTAATGGCTACAGTAATATCATACAAATTAATGACTATTCCCTTACAAATTATTATAACTACCTTTAGCATTGTTCTACTCCAATGTGATCGAATGAACGTTTTACCACCGAGCCGTATGAGCGGAATGGGTCCTAAGTTCATGATGTCATGCTCATCGAGTCACCAGTTCGCTCCGACCGCGCCCGCAAACTGTCGCGCGCCACTCCCGCAGCCGTGTATAAAAATCATCGTCCGCTATAAATTTATAATAAATAAATGCCTATTTACACTATGTAACTATACAGAATGATAGAACGACCAAATTACATTTTTGATTTCAGCATCTAATTTATAAATGAAGATTTCTTATAGAACAATCTACCCGCGGGCCCCGACACGGACCCCTACCACATCCGGGGACCTCGCACTAACATATTATATCTTGTAATTTACCTATCTTTGTTTTATTTGTACAGTTATATTCAGACGAAAGCTGGGTGCCCGATTATTACAAATATCGGTGTTTCAGCACGCAATACAAACGGCCATACGTTAATAATATAATAATACATACAACTTTTTAACTTATTTAAACAATTTCAACAATGTTGGAAAGTACCTAAAATAATATGGCTACGTACCGACGATGTACGAATGTACGAATATTGACGCATCCATTTTCATAGTAGTAATAATGAAGATGGAAGACCCAACAAACATTTATGCGTTAGGAACATTTAAACAACATGGGGCCTTTTGTAAAGTAAATTACTTCATTCAATTTGTGATATTATAATTCTCGTGATATACCATATATCATAAATTAACCCAAAAATGTAATAGCACACCACTCTGTAATGTATCTCATTACGCGTAACCTCTGGTCGTGTATTCGGCACATCGAAGGTACGTACGCCTACCTAAGATTCTAGTACAGTGATAATGACAGTGCATTCGGGGCGGAAACTTTGAGAGTCGGATTGCGAAAGTCAGAGGGTGCTCGCGAGCGAACCGACGGACAGCAGATTAGGGTTGCCACCCTTCAGCAACCTAAACGTTTTCCCCTCATGAGGTCTAACACGCTGGAAAAGGCGAGGACACAAAAATGCAAGTCTATAATTAATTTTCCTAACATTTTTAACCCTAAATTATTTATAGCGAGAAAATTTTATATCGATTTGTATGCCTGCTCCATCCTACCGTACCACATAAATATCTAGTATAAAGAAGGGTATAAAATTAAAAATATAGCTTCATCTTTCATATATTTCTCTCTAAAGTTTAGAATAAATATTACTGTCCACATTACTCACTGTAACGACGACAGCAAACATACCGGCCTCGAAAAAAAACATTGCTTTCTTATAGATTAAGGATGATCATCTATGTTGAAAAACAAAATATCGAAGATGCAGCGATAACGCGCGACCATCGTCGGCATTCGCACCGAATCAATCGACGACACTAACGAAAGCAGCAATAACTATAACAAAACAGATTATTCGAATGACATTTTTTTTAGAATTTAGTCGTTTTATTTAAATATAGCAATATGTACAAGAACACTGATGTCGAACAACATTAATAGTTTGTATCCAACGAGTGTTGACTTTGATCATCCCTATTATAAATTCCCATCAAAAATTCCAACTAGAGTAGAATTTTTTACTTTTTATGCACAAAAATGCAAATACAATAAGTCGGGTGGCAACCCAATACCCGAACGAACGAATCATTGAATGGTGTAAAAAAATTAATCACGTCGTTAACAAAAATTGTAATTGAATAGACAATACGAATGGATCGTGTAACCGTAAAGTAAGGGGGCACATTATCCTATCGGGTGGCAGCGCGCGGGAGTCGCGGGCGCGCGGGGCATCACTTGGCGACGGCGACGGCGCCTGCCTGCTGCCGCTTGCTGCTGATCTCCAGCTCCCCCAGCTTCTTCCACAACTCATCGCGCTCCTTCTCGCGTTTCTTCTCTCTGCAACATAGTCACAGTAACATATATAATTTGGCAAAAAAATATGAATGGTCTGTTGTAGGTCTGTTTGATAACCGATATTGACCCGATTCCATCACCACTTCTCATAATCATCTACAACAAGCCAATGAGTTGCAAACGTGTTGCCTACCTTTAATGGACAAAGGATAAACAGAAAAGAGGATATTTCCTTTTCCTATCCATCCCCTGCTCTGTCCAATCCTCTTCCCCTTCACATCTTTTAATATTAAGAAAAAGGGTGCGAAGGGAAAGAGTACCAGAATTAGTCATCCGGCCCCTCGCCTCACTCATTAGAATTACCATAGAAATACTTCTACTTCACATATTTTGTGAGGTCGTGGTATTTAACCAGCCGAGCCGGCCCATTCGTCCAACAGATGTTATTGCGGCCTCTACCACTGTTAAACTGTCTACGATTGTAAAAGTGTACATATAAATCTGTGATGGGTAATAAAGAAACCCACAAAACACTCAAATACTGTCGCAATGTGCTCTAGGACTATTACTAATAATCTTCGTTTCGTATTAAATAAAATGCCGCGTGAATCTAAATTTGTTTTAGTAGTAAGATAATCTATTTTCTGATTAGTTGGTGTCATATTTTTGCTAAAAATATTATCTATATTAGTTAAAGTGTAAATGTAAAACCAAGACATACAAATGTAACTCACTTTTGCCGTTCAGCTTTGTAGCTAGCTGTAAGCTCGTCAAATAGCTTGGAGTTCATCTCCATGAAGGTCTTGAGCACATTGTAGACGAGCGCCACGATCGTCTGGTTCCAGTGCTCCTTGCTGATGCGGTACAGCGCGGGGAACATGATCGGCATTATCACCTGGTTGTTCTCCTCCATCAGTGACAGGATGTATTCATTGTTCCAGAAGTATAAAGCTCTCTCTGCCACCTGCAATTGTTCAAGTTTATTTCATACTAACTGTCCCTTACTGCTTTGTTCGTTTTTCAAAGATTCTTAAGACCCTTCTTAAGTTATACAGAGTGACAAGAGGGTAATGTTCAGCGCGAGTATGTATAATTATATTTATTTTGGGAAGACCAACAGCAAATAAGTATTAATAACAATAAACGGACAGTCATAACAAGTCTTGCATAATTGACATCTAACAAAACAATTCTATGCAGAGACCTACTATAGCGGCTTGACTGATTTTGAAGAGTAGAATGTCATTCGTTTAGTATTTTATATATTTCAGTGGCAAACGAGCAAGCAGTTCACCTCGTGTTAACCGCTACCTAAATAGGCATATGCGACAAGCAAATAAGGCGCAGATGATTTACCTAAAATAATATTGCCTTATTATTTCATCACATATATTCCTTTCCCATCCTCTTTTCTCTGGAGTGTCCCCGTGAGTGAGTGATAGGGGATAGGGGTAGTCGGATTTATTGGTTTTTAAATAACTATTGTTTGTTATAGTTGCTTGCATTTTTTTTTATAAACAAACAATACTCATACATACCTGAAAATGTGGACTGGACACACATTTTGCAATTTGTCTAAATAATGGCTCTTGGATTTTGGCAAACTGCGCTGGCTCAATCACATCCAATACCTCTTCAATCTCTCCCAAAAACATAACCTAGAAATGAAAATTCAGTAAATATTAACTCAAAGAACTAAAAATCACAAACTTTTAATAGTGCAGACGGGGAAGATTTTTCAATATTTCTATTTAACTCACACATCTTACATTTGAATTAAACTCTACGCAATTCTATTGCACAATATTAGCGTAAAGATATATTATTGATATTCTGTATGTAAAAGTTCAATCAATACATTTACAATGAGTTATAGTATATGTCACCGACCGATTGTCAGAACAGACGCTTTATAATTGGGCTAGGCAAATTCTAAACGGTCGGCACATTCTCAGTTGAACGAATCATTGACAACATTTCCGGTCACTTTCTGATGGGGCGAAGTCATTGGGCGAAGTGCGGTGGGCATATTGTGAATATGATAAAAATGTTCGACAAAACGGAACGTCTGCGCTGATTGGTATCCTGCGCCACTCGTAAACGTAAACACGTAAACAAACAAAATGTTCTACTGTTGTTATTTTCAATTAGTAACTAAAATTATAAATTACATTATCATGCTGAACTAAAATTATACCTGTTATTTATTTAGTGAGAGTGAGAATTGAAGACAATAAAAAATAATGATTAGTCAATATGTTTTTTGTTGAAATAATTTTTAATGTTTAAAAAACCTGTGTTATATTGTTTGTGACGTCTATATTCAGTTGATAAAGGTAAAAATTCTTTAGATTATTTTAAGTCTCCATAACCTGTTAGAAAATAAATAACTTGTGTAATTAATTAAACAGTTACTAATAAAGTAATTGAAAACAAAATCACATTTATTTGTTTACGTTTAGCGACTGACGAAAGGATGACTGGCAACGAATCAAAAATCGGGTCTCATGTTTCGACCAATTGTCGCTCAAGTTCGTTTTGTAGACAAAGACATTCATGTCTATTGGAAAAATATGCCTAAAAACAAACGGAACATTCTCAATAATTCGATAAACTGACAGTTCTCTTTGCAGAGCGTGCATGGAAGAAGAGGAATAGGCGGCCCACGTCATGCTACACTGCGCAGCAGTGTCTGTATACAGGGTTAAACATCTCGGTGCACCGAAATCTCCCGGAGATCGCCGGCAATATTAAGGGGTTGCTGGGCTTCTTCGGAAAGCTGGGCTGGTTGGAGTAATCCTTATCCCGTCCACACCCAAAATACGCGGTAGTCGTGGAGTTGCAGAGAACAACCCCCTACTACTAACTAACTAAACTGACAATGTGCCGACCGTTTAGAATTTGCCTAGCATTACAAAGTGCCTGTCCTTACAATCGGTCGGTGAAGTACAATTAATTAAATATGAGAATGGAGCTCTATATAGATGTTAAAATTTGTAATCAATAAGTATTTTTAATATTACATATTCTTATATTTCACATATAACCTTTTACACAGCTAACAATCTAATTTGAAATTAATTTTTTGTTGTTGTAATATATGTTCATATACGGTAGTAGTAGTAAGAGGATTCGTATTCACAACTCCACTACTGGCGAGTATTTTACGTGTGTTCAGGATATGGCTCACTCCAGCCAGTACAACTCCCGGAAGAAAGTGTTTATTAAGAATAATAACTGTTATAGGTTGTGTAAAACTGGCAATTTAATACAATTTAAAATTTCATTGTTTTTTTTTCTCTTCCTGTTCCCATTATATCCTTATGAGGAAAGGGCGGAAAGGGGAAGAGACTGAAATTAGGTAACCGGCACATCATTCATCAGACGAAACGCAGAATACTTCGCGCCTGTTTTCTGTGAGGTCGTGGTATTTCACCGGTCTTCTTTATTATTAAAATGTCTAAAATGTCATGTGCCATTAAATTGCCTGAGAATTTTGATTCCGTTACAGAATTTTAAGAGTTTACTCATAATATATAAACAGTATGTACCTCTTTCTGCGAGCAGGTCTTGGGCCAGAACTTAAGCAGGCCACGCACCACGGGCTCGGTGAGCGTGGCGTCCTTCTCTAGGAACTGCACCACGCAGTAGGCCAGCTGCGCGTGGTACAGCGACAGGCACTTCACCTTGTGTAGCGGCAGGAGCACCTTCACCAGGAACTGCTTGTGCTCGCTCTTCAGTGGCAGAGCGAAGCCATTGATTATGCTGGAAAACACATGCATTGTTAATAAGTTTAGACAATGCAAACAATGCACTGACGCATTACAATGACAAATTACACTCATAAATATTTTTTTCGCTAAGAATTCAAGTTGATCTTTAACAATAGGATTTAACAAGGTTTTAAAATACAAAATACACTTGCGTTTGTTCTAATTGCCTTGAGAAGATAGTACGTTAGCCAATACGACCAATCGTGTTAGCAGTTCGATTCTGCTTAGGGGCAGAGGGAAGCGTCGCCTTGCTTACCAGAAGTCAAATTATTCTTTGATACCTACTCAGAAGAACGCCAGACTCGACCACACAATCTATGAGTTTAGGCGTTTCGACAATATAAATATATTGGTTACGCCAAAAAAAAAATGGCGATAACCCTGAGGTCGCGCCCCTTTATAAGCGATGAAATTGTATATGCTTTTTCATTAGTCACAAATTTGGTCTAAAACCAAAACAAAAAAAAACTCAAGTATATAATACCAACCTTCCCAATATTTCTAAGAGCTCTCCGACACCGTTGAAATGTTCAGTTTCATACACAAATCGTAGGAAAATATTATTGATTTGTTTCCGTATGAAGGCCCGCAGTCCCAAGAACTTTCCGTAAATGCGGTGGAGTACAGTTTTCAGAAAGTCACGCTCGCGCGGGTCCTCAGAGTCGAATAAGTCTAAAAGCTATAAAAACAAAAAACACACGAGTTCATACATATTAGAAACACCTAAAAAATATATCGTTAGAAAATCAAGAATACCAAATAAATTCAATGAGAACTGTTTTCATTAAGCTTAGTAGACCTTACTCCAGAACCAAGGTTAAAACTTAAGTATCAGTAAAATCAGTATCATCAGTAAAAGCAAGCTGAAAATCGAATCCCACATCGTCAGCTTAGAGCCACAACTATCACTTCTTATTTAACAAATTTATTAAAAAGATATTATTATCTATGGATGCGGTCTCATTTTTTTAACGAATTCAAGACGCACAATTCCTAAAAATACAAAAACATGATTAAAAGTTCCTTTAAGATTTTTTTTATATACGATTATGACCCCTGTCGTCGGGAACAAAATCGTAAAAAAGCCGCGATAAAATCCGTAAAATTAGTTTTATTTCATTGAAAAAATAACTAAAAATATGAGGACCAGCCGCTTTCTACATTGGGTCTTGGTAAATAAACGAGATAAAATATCGTTAAATTAGTTTTATTCCAATGTGTAGTATTCGCGTAGTTATAAGAAACCATTAAAAATAACACGGTTATCTAATTTCAAATAGTTTATTAGGCCTCAAACGTGACGTGGGGTAAGGCCTATCGCCCTACTCGAGATTATCTTAATCTTATCGGATTACTTTTTAGTGGTTATCTTTCAATAAAATTGCACAGTAACTGACGTCGTCATCGTGAGATTGACGTCGAACAAAAATAACACCTCAAAGGGCAACATGTCCAATGTCCTCGGAAAATAAGCTATGAATAAAGTAATATATAAATATAACGGTAAGGAAGTACCATCGTGGCAACTGAGCAATAATGTTCAAAATGAAGACTGCAAACCAACCGTCTTTTAAAACATAAGAGGATAAAAGTTTTTCGCTCGTCTTTCAAACATAAGAGGATAAAAAAAACCCCTGCAGCCGTCGTTTGAACGTGGAAGTGAGCTAATAAGAGGCTGGAAGCAGTTCACCTGATATTAAGTGATCACCGCCGCAAATAAAAATTCATAACACCAGGGGAGGACACCTGAATGTTCATCGTCGCCTTGTAGGGACGGAGTACGCTCGTTCCTTGAAAGACCCTATCTCTAGACAGATAATCATTCCACAAGGTGGTTGTTTAATTTCGTTTCAGATTGCGAACCATTAAGATAATGTGAATATGCTGGTGGAAATGCTAGAATTAGTAACCCAAACGTAATTAAAAAATTTTTACATCATAATTTGTAGTTGTTGCTTTTTACTTTACGCCATCGCCAATCTCAAGGACCAATTATATTATTAGAAAACAGTTGCATAACTAAATAACCAGTACAGTAAAACACAACCTTAACTTTTTATGTAAGTATGCGAAAATATACAGATATCTTGAAGTGAGTCAGTTAGACTTATAGCCTAGCCTACATTTAAATAAATGAATCTTAAATGTCTACTTAATTCTATGTGAGAAGCTATTGCCAGTGTAGAATTTTTTCAGTTTTTATGCAACTTTGCGCTGCACTTTGTAATTGAAAAACAAGCGATATGTGTTACGATCCACAGTTGCATAATTTGCATTTTGCCCCAGGCTCTCAAGACAACATACGAACATTCTTCTGATAACATTGCAAATGCAATTTAAATTTCAAAAAGATGAGTAAGAAGATTGGGTGTTTGTCAAACGAAGTCAAACTATTAAATCGATCAACTGAAAATATAAGTTTGAAACCGATAAATATGCTATTCTTTCACACTTTTAGTTTGGCTGTCTCGGAAACACTCAAACCAAATTTTGTAATTAGATGTGATTTCGTTTTATTAATGATGATGGTCCGATAAGAACCGGACCAAACCTTTGTCTGAACTGGAGATCCTATAGAATAAAGTCTCAGATGGCGGTCGACAAAATCTTGTTTATTTCGATTCCAAAAAGACACAAGTCTGTCCATTTACCACAGCCAGTACTGGTATTCTCGGCTTTGAGGTTCAGTTTCGAGGTCACTTGGAAGACAAGGCCAAGATGGGCTCTAAGAAGCTGTATGTACTCAGTAGAGCAAAGCAGTATTTCGTGTATTTATTTTATACAAGTCGCAAGTTGAGGCCCAATTTCAGTCTTCCTTCCTTTCCTAATAAGGATAGTACAGGAAGGGGATGGATAGAAAAAGGACTCATTATTTTTCATGTCCATTAAAGATAGGCAACGCATCTGCAACTCATTTGCTTGTTACGGATGTCAATGGGTAGCGGTCACTTAACATCAGGTGACCCACTAGCTAATTTGCTACCTTGTACCATAAAAAAATTGTGCGTCATATACACAGTACCTAAACTATTACAGCAATAAGTTATTCCGAAAAAAGTCCAAAATGTAAGTATTGAATTATTAGAATTACATATTATATATTTTATTTGTGTATACGAATACAAGTAGAGAATCGAAAAAGATATAACTAGTAAAATACGGTCTAAGATCTACATCTCGTATAAAGATAGCATTGAATTCAGCTGTGAATACTCAAAGTATAATTGAAATCAATTGATTGACAATAATAATTTGTGTCGATATAACGGTTAACATAATGTATCACATTATAGCTTATGCTATAACAACCCTTGGCATTGTCAATAATAAAGCGCAATATCCCTTGCATCTCACAGAGAATAGATGGTATGATTCCGACAAAAAGGTCTGCAGAACTCGGGTGATAAATGTCTCCGTTTATTCTTAAATTAAAGATTTTCTACATTTTATTTAGTACTAGCTGTTGCGACTTCGACCGCGTGTTATTAAATAACAAATATTAATCACTTCGCAGAATAATAGTTAAGAGACGTATTTTTTATAATAATTGATTTTACCATATAAAATAAAACATAAAACAACAAAATCAAAATTATACTTTGATATTACAAAAAAAATTGTTCATATGTAAAGAGTTACATTTCCCCCAGTGTTGTTGTTATTCAACTTAATGTTAAAAAATGGTAAAGTAATAACGCACGTGTTCAAGACAATTAACAATAACAAAAAAAAATGACGGCTGTTTACGACCTCGTAAGCTGCAGAACCAAAAAAAGTATTAAGAATTTACAACTGATTTTGACTTTACTTACTATTTTATTAGTATAGACTTACATTATATTGTACACACTGTTTATATTTTGTAATGAATTTTTAGAACAACTACACCGATATCGACACCGCTACCATCACCACCACCACATCACCAATAATCCTACCAAACATCATCGTTGCTGACGCTGTCGCTGACGCATGTTCGCGTCGCGTGCTCGCGAACCTATAAGATTTTTTCCTACCAAATATCCTCTGGCGCGGCTCAAGAAGTTTACACTTCAATAAAGTACGCAAACAAAATGTTTTTATTATTTTACTACTTAAGTATTTTGTTGCAGGTAGCGGGCGGCGCGTTCGATACGGCGACGCGTAATTTTTTTCACAATTTCGAGGGTGCACACACCCGGTGCGGGAGAAACTTTTTGCGTGGAAACCTAATTATTTTGCTTAAATAAAATTATATTATAATCCTTAAAATATTACCTATCTTCCAGTGAAAGCCCCATCCAAATCGGTTCAGTCGTTTCGGAGATTACCCGGAATAACCGGACAGACAGACAAAAATTTAAAAAATGTATATTTGTTATAAGTACCGTATCATGAGTATTGAGTATAGAAATTTTATTTTGATATTACACACAGACACTTCAATTTTATTTATATATTATCTGTACAGATGTCTTTTTTACAATAGAAGGAAAAAAACAAACAAGTGAATACCCCAGTCAGCAACAACCGTTATGTAGGACAGAGAAAGGGGATAAGAAAACGAGTGAAGTGGTTATATATTGGGATATCCAGAAAGTTACTTATCAGACGAAACGCAGAAGTATAAAATACGTCTATTTCACTCCGACATTCTGTGAGATGTGAATATGGTACCAGGTAGAACCATCCCATTTATGGATTGCATAAACATTCCATAATTAAAAATACGTCTAAGTGAAAAACTGTGCCATTACATTAATTAATATTAATGATTTAATCATCTATACAAATATTGCGAAGAGAAAAAAATGTTTGTTCTGGATAAACACAAAAACTCCGGTTTAAAAATTCTTTCACTAAGTAGAAAGATCTTCCTATCAGCTTATAGATTATTTTTTTCTTTTGTCTAATCGAGCGAACCTCGGGCGGGTTGCTAGTTTGAAGCCAAGTTGAATAAAATGTTGTCAGGATTTAATAAATAGCCTGCTTTATTGTATTAAATGGGAGTCAATAGACATTTCACAAATATAAATTTAGCCATTGTTTGAACAAACTCGATGAAAAAGGAATAGTAAGAATTGCCGTTTATCCTAATTGACTAACATATATTTGAGAGCTGTTTTGTTTAAATTTTATGTGATAAATCAATAAAAAAAAATTACCTGCAAAACAAATTTCTGGTCAATAACCTTCTTGCCGATAGTCGGCTGGAAGTCGGTAGACTCGAGGAAACGGAGGAAGAACTCGTAGACCAGCTGGAGATGCGGCCACGACGCCTCCAAGGTCGGGTCATCCTCTTCAGGGTCGAAATCAGGATTTTCACTTGGCGGCAAAGTGCGGAACAGGTTGGCCGATATCTACAAAAAACAAATAAATAATTTTAAACAACGCTTTGACAAATGTAGTATAAAACTCAATATGAAATGACATTACAACATTTTCAATTAAAGTATAAAGTGTAATGGCCGCCATGTATGGCAAGTGTCGTTAGCTTGTTTACAAACATTCAATCTAGATGTGGAAGATATAAGACGAATATTTAAACACAATACGAAGTAAAACCTAAGTGTAAGAAAAACGTATTTTAAGCTCGATCGAGACATGATAAAGGATAAATTATAGATCATCACTAGTTAATAGACGCGCCGTGTACGCGAACTGAGCCGATATCGGTGTGAGACCAGCTAATTATTTTATCTTGTCGCGCATTAGTTTTATTTTGTGATAACTCCTAATAATCATTTAAATTATATAGTCTTAAGGATTATCATAATGTGCATTTTTTTGTGGTACGAGGTGGCAAACGAGCAAGTGGATCAACAGATGTTTAGTGAAGGCTACACATAGACATTCGCAACAATCAAATGTGTCGCCTACCTTTAATGGACAGAGGAGGGCATTGACAGGAATAAGGATATTTCCTTTTCCCCGTTAACCCCTTCCCCGTCCAATCCTCATCCCATTCCCATCCTATCCTTATAAGGAAAGGGTGGGAAGGGGAAGAGGACTGAAATTAGGCCACCGGCACCTCACTCATCAGACGAAACGCAGAGTACTACTACTTCACGACTTTTTCTGTGAGGTCGTGGTATTTCACCGGTCGAGCCGGCCCATTCGTGCAACAGATGTTGTTGTTGCGGGCTCTACCACTGTTAAAATGCTTAACGAACGTATTTACATCCATAAGGATTATCCGTGTACCAACCTCATTGTACCACCGGGACCATTTTAAAGACGTTAGAATGAGTATAGTAAGCTATCCTTAAATGATACATATATGCCATCGCTGACTTTTTTGTACATCTTTTTAAGACATACAATCTGTAGTATATTATTTGATCCGCCTCTTAGGGTTTGCCAGCGTTTGCGATGTAAATTCATAAAAATATGTTTTTTACATCACGTTATAAATGTTTGAACTTGTCTGCGTTTATTTACTAAACATGCATTTATTATACATATTAACCTTCCTTGATCACTCTGTCTATAGATGAAACGGCATTAAAATGCGTTGCCTAGTTTGAAAGATCTAAAGGAACAGTCAGCGGAAGTGACTTTGTTTTATACTATGTACATATCTAGCAATATAAAGTGACTGGAGTTGGCTTAGTTGTCCAAATTTCATTAGGAATTCAATAACTGAAAGCAGGAAAAATGTGAGACAATGCTAATTCAATACCACAAGTTTTATTCAGTATTTAAATCTGTTAGATGTGAATTACATGCTTTTATATTCAATAAGATATTTTGTAGACAAAGCTTTATTTTTTATATTCATTTTATTTTTTTTACGTCACGCCTGATATTTTGAGTTCGAATCCCATTCTACTTTTATCATTGATATGCAATTCTTCGGATATCATATTTCACATAAACGGCTTAGTGAAATATGAAAAATTTACTTTTTATACCATTTGTGGTAGACAATATCGTCGTATATAGGTGAACGTTATTGGATGATACATAGCCGAATTTAAATATTCTTGTCGGCAGCATAAATGATTACCACGATCTCTAGAGAGAAAAAAAATTGTGGAAGAATCTACTACTAATAAAGTCATGAACTTCAATGTCGTAAAGGTCCCTTTAAATACTAGTCAATCATAAGGACGTTTCAAGGTTACTTAAGTTTTCAATTTTATTGATAATACGAAACGCTGATCTATTTTTTAAACCGGTATATCGTATTTCTGATGTCATCCTCGTGGCAAGTTGCAAGCTAAGCTATGAAATTCTATGCAATCTGTAATTTGATATAAACTATACAGTTTCATTGCCATATTCATACGAAAACGGAAACAATGACCCGATCAGAAATAGGTATTTTAAGTTGTCTTAACTAATATTATAATATCGATTATAAGTTAATTTGTTAAGATTTCACGACTGAATTACCCAATCAAGAGAATGAAGTCAGGGATACAAAAAGACAAAGGTGTCTTTTATTCTGAAAAAAAAAAAAAACTATTCCCGGATGATAGAAACTGCGAGCGAAGACGCAAATGAAAACTTGTCAACATTATATAAAGGAACCCTATCAATGCACAGCAGAGCCGAAACTACTGAACCTAAAAACACGAAAATCGATAAAAGATTGCCTTGTAGGATGTATTTTGTTTTACTAGCGCTTAAAAAGGATTTTTGGAAATTCAAACCTTAAGGGATGAAAAGGGTAACACACTTGTGTATGGGAGATTGTAAGAATAATCTTCGAAAAAAAATCAGACAAAGACGCAGACAACGGCTAATAAAATTGATATGACCGTGGGTTTCCACTGGCGTAAAATCGTACAAGGTTTCTTTCTATCTTTCTCTATGAAAAAACTGAGATGACAACATGTTTTATGTGAATGTTTTCGGCAATGTAAACCCACGGTGAGGTTAGATTGATAGCATTATTTTATCCGGATTTCTTCGCGTTTATTAGGTCTCTAGCGTTAATACATTTCGGGAATTGTTAGCGAAATAACGCCGCAGTTAAATGAGATAACCCTGTCCAGCAAATGTGAATTAAACGACTCGCCCGTATATAGCATATCGCACATCTAATAAATATGTACAATATTTTGTAAGTATAAACTTATTTCTACAAACATGAAACTGTATATGAACGAAGAGAAATATTGTGTTGAGAATTTGCTGGATGGATGGTTGTAGACCCCTATGTAAAAGATCGAGGGTTGAAAATGTATTTATCAATATGTTACTATTAATTGTATTTTACGATAATATATTAATATTAATTGCATGTTTGTTACACAATTATTCGTAATAATATATTACGTAATAATGTATTACGAATAATTGTGTAACCCAGAGAAGCTGACTTGAACACTTGACAGAATACTATGAAAAGATGTACTTTATTTGGTGAGTGAACCGGGTAATTAACGGGTGCTGTTGGGAAAAATGATAAGAGTGGATTTTTACGATGCTCGACATCTAAAAGCGACACCAACATCATGGTGTACCATTTTATTTTCGTGGGGAAATTCATCCGAATATTCGGCTCTGTGGGGAGGGAGAGCCGAATTATGTCGAGCCGAAAACCGTTTAAAAGGCGAGCACCAATTTCCGGTGCGCCGTGATGCGGCGTGGTTGCGCCACGACGGCGAAAAGGATCGGCGAAAAGGACGGCGTTCTTTCTCGGGCCCGCTCAGCAACCTCCTTGTTAACCATGAGGTTTCGCAAAAGGATGCTTCGACTCTCCATTCTATGTTCCCGCCCATGACACGTGTATCTAACATGGCATTCAATAACAGCTTTTTGGCAGTTACCTATCTTTATATATATATATATATAAATAGCGATGTGTATTTGTGTTCCCTTTACACTTCTATGGTTGGACCGATTTTATTGAAATTTTCAGAAAATGTTTCGATTGAACTGGCGAGGCATTTTGGTGAGTGCATCTTGATTAGAAAGAAAGAAATAAGAAAGAAATTATAAAAAAATATAATCAAAAATTTTGTCTAGTTTTATGAAAATGTAAATTATAAAGTTCAGATGAAATAACAAATCTGACTGCTGACTGCATTATGAAATAATATTGTAAAATAAAGGAAAACATTTTAAGGAAAATATACACTATCATATGTGAGGAGAACACACCAACATGTTCCGGAGGAGGGATGGCCAGCCATAAAACTGTAGCTAAAACCTATACAGTATGGACTATGCTTGTACTGTGCCGAACCCGCATGATATGCATGCATTTGAAAAAAGAGCAGAGGGATGATAATATAAGAAGAGAAGAGATACTGGAGAAGCATACTAGCAACTTCCAAGATTTTTTTTCAAACATCAAACATTTTGTTGGAAAAATAATCTTTGTTCAAAATAATCTTCTACATGCCATGTATGCAAAAGTACAATGTACAAAAACTAAAATCTTTTAATTATAAAATCATAAACACTGAAAATATAAAAAATTTAAACTTAAATTGGTTAAAAAGTAAATAGAAGAACATTTTAAACAAAAAAAAGTAACACTCAACCAAAAAGCTATAAAAGGAGTTGATACATGACGAGGGCAACTTAACATAAATGGACTTAATAAATAATGTATGTGGTTAAATAGCATATCATTGGTAACTGGTCACCAAGTTGCACAAATATCACCATAACACTTTACCACCTTTCAATGATTTCTTACATTCTGTAAATCAACGTACAATTTACATATAAACAATATAAAGAACCTTGGAGTAAAACCAAAGGTTTTAATAAAAATGAAAACTTTAAGTTTTTTATATAAATTTAGTGTTCATTTAAATTGAAATAGTATAATAAAAAAAAATGTATTTACTATTTCATATACAATATACAAAAACCATGTCACTAATTGTTTTTTGGCTTTAGACATTAATGATTATTTTGCTGTAAGAGGACTGGTGAAAAGATCGAGAGAGGAAAGACGGATTAAGAGTTATATCATACCGGATTATCATTACTTTTGAAAATGATTTTAACAAGTTATAGGTATTTCAACAAGTTATAGGAATTCAAATACTGAATTCTGAGGGTATACGTTTTGTATTTGTAACAAATATACATGTCTTATTGAGTGTAATGATTTACATTCTGCATAATCCAATTATTATTTGTTGATAATTATTACTCAACATAACAACACTATCTTTGATTTATTTCCAACCTTCACTTCTTTTAAACCATATTATTTACTTTACGTAAATATGTAATGAAGGCACTAAAATGAACACACACTATGAACAACATAAAATTCTATTCTTAAGGAGTATATGTGTATAAAATTATGCATTTTTTTCACTCTACTGAAACATTGCCATTTTTGACATATGTGGTGTTAGAACTTAAGCAACAAAACAGCAATTTATCGCTTTTTAAAAGGATTTGCAAGGGGGTAAAATGTGTTTTCATATAAATATTTAGATTTACTTCATATTAGAAACATTTATTATTTCTCAGAGATGGGAACTACTAAGATTATATAATTATATATCCCGACTCATACAACAAAATGAAATACATCAAGGTGCTACAATGAAGGGAATAGACCCAAATGCAACCAGCAATTAATACAGCTATTAAGGTAACACACAAATTAATTCTCAGGCAGAATGTAATATGTTGGGTCAGCTAATTGATGTATACATAATCTATATTTATAAAATGTAAAGTGAAAAAGAAATACAGAAAGGTATTAAATAAAACTTAACCTTGTAAAAGATAAAAAAAAAAAAAAAATTATAGTGGAATTTCAACCACGGAGGTATCAGAATTATGTAATAAAAATGTACCAGTGAAATAAATTTTAAAATTACCATTTTAATAATCTCCGGATACACAGGCTCAGTAAGCACTCCACGGCCACCAGTGATGTACTCTACAAGCTCATTGAGTGTGGCACGTTTTATTTCCTTGCCCTTGAGATCAGCTACAGGGTCCATGAAGTCAAATGCCACACAACATTGCCGCAGTTTACGAATAAACAGTTCCTCCTGCTCACTGTTTGGTACATCTGAAATGATATTTTATACTATCTGTAAATATATATATTGAAAAAAAAAATCAATATAAGACTATATGTATTTTTTTAAGAAAGGCTTAAATCAATAAAAAACACTTTTGTTCTAAATATGAGAAAAGTTGTCAGGAATTAATGCTGTCTAAGCATTCAATGAATGATGAAATGAATGATGAACAAAAATTATACTAAAACATGTTTTTAAGCAACAACATGAGATAGGAATTTTTTTCACTGTTTTTGTTCACTATAAATACTCATAATGAGTGCATATATGCAACTGTGTTTACACAAACTTCTAATTATTAAAGCAAACTGACATAACATACTATTTATTACTATTTACATATACATTACTAAATAACCTTAAATATATTTGGGCTTTATAACATACAAGAAGTTGTCTGTAACTTATTAGTATAATAATTGACAATTGAATCTTACGAAAATCTAATTGGTTTAGTTATGAGATAATTCTTTTAGTTGTCTTAGATGATCTTTGATCACAGTAGCGTTTATAAACAATGTAGATAAAAATGATAAAGAGGGAAAGACGCGACGAAATAAAGTGAATTACGCACCTTTGAGAAGTGGCAGCGCCTGAAGCTCCACGTCCTGCGTGTTGCGATAGCGGGAGGAACCTTGCGATTTCTTAGTTTTTTTCTTTAACGAACGCTTGGCGAACGGATCAATTCTATCCACAAATGTTCCCGAAGACATTTTGCTTATATAAAAGTGTCCCAAATGACAATATAGAGTGCGATCAATGCAATGCTTGTTTTGATTCGGATAGTGTCATGATCCGGTCCAATTGACGAGACGAACACGCACTCCTAGTACAGTCGGACACAGCAACAGAATACTACAGCCTAAACAAACATTCCTTCGTCACACATGACGGCAATAGAGTGCTCACACTCAGGCCATTCTTTATACACTTCAAGATTCCACAACAGTTACGTAATTTTAAAACGTCTTTATCACCAAAATGACACAATAATAAAGAAGAACAATTCCATTCACAAAATCAGTTTTATTTTCTGAGGCGTGTCACGAATACCAGTAGGCAGAAGTAGCATATACATACAAGCCTCGTGTAATATCAGCCGGTCAGTCGATGACAATTTAATTTCTCGACAATATTCTTCAAAATATTTGATTTTTCAATGTTAAAATACACAAAATGTCGAAACAAAACTATTATTGTCCTTCTCAGACGTTATTGAAAACTAAATCGACAATGACACAGGGCAAATTTTCAACACCAAAAATCTATCACCGTATTCTCGCCATCGCTCACCATCCGTTTCGACACACACAGTGAAACTAGATGCATTTTTCCGCTACTCACGAGATTATTTTGATGTATTGCACTTTTACAAGAATGAATATATACTTCTACGACCTTTTCCGCTTTGTCTAACGATTAATTTACAATTGCTACCTAGCTAAAAGACTATCATCACTGGTTTTGCAGTGAAAACGCCAGCACTCAAAAGTACCTATTTCTGAAAATAGATGGAGATATAAAAATGTTCCAATGGCCAACGTAAGTACTTTTTAAATGTAATAGAAACAAAATACCATAAATTAATGGGCCGATACACTAAAATTCATTTAAAAATTTATTAAAGGTACACACATTTTTAACGTTTACGATATTTTAAGATATCTGATAATAAATTATTTTGAATCGGATGATCATTTTAATTGGAATCCAAAGTAGCGTTCAAGAAGGGCTACATAATACAGATAATAATATCATTACTTTGGAGAAAATAGTATCTAAATAGGAATTTTTTGATTATCGTGTTTTAAAATTAATTACTTGCTAATATTATTTCTTAAAGCTTATATTTCTTACTTAAACAATTCTTCAAGGTTAAATCTAAATTCTCGTTTCTTGTGAACTGGTTTTAAAAATGTTCGTTAAACATTCAAAATCAGTATTTTGTTACATGAGAAAAACGCAAATATACTTTTTTTTATTTTAAAATGCAAAATATTAACTGTTTATCAAAATTAAACTGATAAATATCATAATGTTATATATGGATTCTCGATGATTTTATGCGTGTTGTTTATTGTTATTTTTAGTTACCTATTTTGTATCTGTGGCTCCTGAGTACCTACGTTGAGAAAGTAGCTTTCTAAATTTCTTAGAACTTTGAGTGTCTACAAAGTATAAATTTTAGTGGTTTCATATTATCAAGTTAAAATTGATAATACAATTTTGTGTTCTGTGCTGTGATATACATAAAATAGGCGTTACTCAATGGAAGACTAATTAGAAAGCAACATGGAAGTACTGACAGTTCCGCCATGAATGCAAAATAAATAGAAATTGTGAAGGTTCCTAACTGATTTATTTGCTTTATGTTTACTTGCATGCTATAAATACTTATTGATTATAATTAACAAAACCAATAGCACAACAACCTTTGACAACAAACGTTTGTGTGTGCAGATGTTAAGAAATCGTTTATACTATGTGCAAGACGATTACAGAATCCTACACAGGTAGGAAGTAACTGCAAATATTTAGGCCTATTACATTTACATAATTTTACACCTCCTATTTATTGTGACCCTAAAATTAAATAAAAACCTTAGAAGAGATGAAAGGGATACATTTATGTAATACTTGCCAAATACCTAAGATCATTAGCATTTATATGATAATAGTAAACAATTATTAATTTTATAATAACTTACAATACCCAATATTTAGAAATGTTGTAAGATAAATTATCATTTCCAATCCTTGGCTAAAATTAACTTTGTCTAAAAGTTTACTAGGCAACATGTGGCTTAAAAAAATGATTAGTCAATTTTCTTACTGATATTATTAGCATGCACCAATTTTGGGATACATATATAACGAAACCATGCTTAGATTTTACCTTTCAGTAAGAACTTTATGACTAATAGTTCTTTGTAAACGTTTAACTATGGATAGTTTAACTACAATACTTGGGCTCATTTGATGATAAAGTCCTGGATATTTTTATATTGAAAGAAGACTTACCTTTTCTTGATTTTTAATAAATGCTTATAAATAAGTAATGGTAAATTTAATATACCCAACTGTATGATGATCATTATTATTAGCTATAACACTCGGTATATGAATCTACTGATACCTCACCTCACTAATCAAAATTGGTCAAGCTGTTCAGGCTACATATTAGAATAGAACAGACAGACATGCCCATAAAAAACATTACTCTCTTCTTGGCCAGTCAAATAAAATAAATAGGTTTTTATGTATAGAATATTTATTAGTCCTAAAAGTTTTTTATTTATCACAACTTAGATTTTATAACCCTATCATATGGATATCAAAAGCTTATGTCATGATAAATGAGAATGGATTGAATCAGCTGTAATATAACTCCAACACTAATAGATGCAGCAGTAGCGACAGCTGTTGTATGAATATGCTGATTAATATAACTCTCAAGTGTGTTTGTAATAAACAAAACATGGCTGGGCATAAAACTAAACATGGTAATTATGAAGATAAAAATATCCTTCATTTGTTACAGTAAAATTAAATTTCTAATAGCTTATATTGAAAATGAAGTTTAATTAATTTTTTATATTGTGTCTTTTCTTTGAGTTGAATACATTCTTTCCAAAGCCATAAATTTCTTTGCTATTTAAAAGTGGCAACCTTAAAGTTAATCAATATTCAGACTATACATCAAATTTACCTGACATGTATACAGTAAGTATACACATAAAATAGATGATTGGCTGTTCACATTAGTGTAGCAATTGTTTTAATGAGGATGATACCATTTTAGCTTTTGGTTTGAAACAATCATTGTGTTGTAACCAGTAATTGTTATGAAAGTTGTACCTAAAATATGACAATTGTAATGGCTGCCTGTTTAAAATTATTTGATTTAAAAGTTTAAAGTGTACTGCTCAACATAGCTCTCAAATCAATTGGCCCCACTCCATTCCATAAGATCCAAAAAGATATGATCCCCACCCATTATAACTTAACTTTACAAATTTGCAATATATTAACTACAATAATTAAAAAATAAACACTTACGCTTGTCCCAGGCCTGACCCAGAGGGGTATGCAGAAATTACTGATATCCATTTTTCTTAGTCCTGGCATATCTTGTAGGTCAGGTACTCTTAATTTGTCATTAATCTTGTCAATATATGTTTGTCTAGAACAGTGATTCCCAAAGTGGTCTATATCTACCCCTAGGGGTCTATGACAACCTGCAAGGGGTCTATGTCAGCGAAAAAAAATTTGGGGGTCCATGAAATGAAAATGGGGGTCCACAATAGTGGATCTCAACACATACACTGATAGTACCTATTTACTTACATCATACTATCTTATAATATCAAAACATATACATTATTTATAAAAGTACCTATTAAGTAAAAAAAATATTATATATGTTTATAAAATTTATTATTAAAGCATCAGGTTCATCCTTCTCACTAAAAATATTGAGTTATTGTTTATGTTATTTATTTATAGTTTATTTTCTGTTACATATATTTTACATAACAGATACAAAATTTTATTTTGAGTAGTTTTAATTTAAATTCAATTAATAAATGCATAAATTAACATGTGTTTTTACTTTAAGTTTTTAACACTAAACTTCACTACAGTTAGAAATTTACAGGAAATCAATATCAGGTAAGTAGGGGGTCTACCCAACACGGAAAAACATGGCAAGGGGTCTACGACACAAAAAAGTTTGGTGAACTCTGGTCTAGAACATCTACCAACACTTTCACTACACAAATTTGCATTATAATTTTTTTTATACTTTTTGCTCTTATGCTTTTATTTTTTGTTTCAGGTGCTGGAAATAGGATAGGCTAGAAACTTCACAATGTTGAGAGGTGGGCGTGGCGGCCGTCACAGTCCGGAGCTGTATCCCCACACACTAAAGTGCTCCAACGCAAGTGACACCAGCTCAGCTTACAGTGGTAGCGACACCATGACTTCGGTACACAGTTCTTTAGACATGGACATGGAAGTGGACCTTTCAGGTCTCCTTGAATCCATAGTGGATTCAGATGAGGAAGAGGATTTGGAAGAGAGTATGGATAGCCTTACAGTACGAGATGCTGTAAGAGATTGTCTTGAAAAAGATCCGAGTGACAGAACTGATGAAGATATTGAAATTCTGTTAGAATTCACACAGCATTTGAAAGCCTTCACTAATATGACTCTTACAGTTCGTAAAGCACTTTGTGCAGTTATGGTTTTTGCAGTGGTAGAAAAAGCTGGAACAGTTGTAATGAATGATGGAGAAGAACATGATTCTTGGTCAGTCCTCATTAATGGCCATGTAGGCATAGAACATCAAAATGGGGAAATTGAGTATCTCAATGTTGGTGACAGCTTTGGAATGGCGGAAGCTACACTTGAAAAACTATATCACAGAGGTGTTATGACGACAAGGTGCGATGACTGTCAATTTGTTTGTATCACACAAACTGATTATTACCGTATTCTGCATCAAGGTGAGGAGAATATACGGAGGCATGAAAATGAGAATGGCGTTGTAGTTTTAGTTACAGAATATAGAGGTGTTGCTGGGGACTCAGCACACCAAGGTCACGTAGTCATAAGAGGGACGCCTGAACAATTGATGCTTCAGCTTATTGAAGATAATTCACGAGATTCAACATATGTTGAAGATTTTCTTCTGACACATCGAACCTTTATAGAAAGTCCACTTGTGGTTGCTAAACAATTGCTTGCCTGGTTCTCTGAACCTTCCGATCGTGATAAAGTTACTAGAGTTGTGTTACTTTGGGTAAATAATCATTTTACAGATTTTGAAACTGATCCCAATATGATGGAATTTCTCGAAAACTTCGAAACGGCATTAGAACGCGAGAAAATGGAAAGCCAATTGAGGTTACTTAATATCGCCTGTTCTGCGAAAGCGCGCACAAGGAGCGTAACTCTGTCGAGATCTTCAAGAGATGAACCTTTGAATTTCACAGTTCTTGGTGGTTATGAGAGAGGTTATGGCATTTTTATATTGAAAGTTGAAAAACACTCTAAAGCTGAAGATGTAGGTTTAAAGAGAGGGGACCAGGTTCTTGAAGTAAACTGTCAGTCATTCCAACACGTTAGTCATGCTAAAGCCTTGGAAATTATTACGGGTTCTACACATTTAAGCATCACTGTTAAAAGTAACTTATTAGCTTTTAAGCAAATGCTTCTAATGCCTGAGAACTCGCCCCGGCAAAGAGGTTGTGCACTGCGCTGGCAAACAGACCCTAGAGCTCGACTGTCTACAGCAGAGTTACTGAGCGATGACCCAATAACACTAAATTCCGTTTTTCAATCTCCAACTAAGAAACATCAACCCATGAGCGTAAAAAAAGAACCACAAAAAGGTTTTATGACTCTTGGTCCAAAAAGGCGACTCCAAAAAGCACTAATGAAAATGAATATTTTACCGAAAAATACTATTACTGACGGAATTCACACAGATGACAGTATTCTCTCCAATTCTGAATCATTAAACAAAGCGAACTCGAGCACCTCTTTCTATAGTTCTCACAGCAACCCAGATTTAATATCAATATGTTATGATGAATATCAATCTTCGGATTACCCCGAACACGTTCTCAAGGTTTATAGAGCAGATCAAACATGCAAGTATCTCTTAGTCCACAAAGAAACGACAGCTAGAGAAGTTGTGATGTTAACGTTGCAAGAGTTCGGTATAACCGATCCCAGTTCTAACTTTTCCTTATGTGAGGTGTCAGTCGCACAAGGTGGCATCATTAAACAACACCGTCTTCCAGACCAGTTACAGAACCTCGCGGAAAGAATCGGGCTTAGTTCTAGATATTATTTAAAAACAAATGGCATGAGTGAGACTCTAGTACCTGACGATATGGCGCCTGAACTTCTGCGAGAAAGTGTGGTTCATTTCTTGCAACTAAATGCTGTCGAAGTTGCTGTTCAATTAACTTTACAGGATTTCTGCATATTTAGACAAATTGAAAGTACTGAGTATGTCGACGATTTGTTTGAGCTAAAAAGCAGGTATGGAACACCTATGCTATCGCAGTTTGCTGGTCTCGTTAACAAGGAAATGTTTTGGGTAGTTACCGAAGTCGTCAATGAACAAAATCTCGTTAGACGGTCCAAAATTGTAAAACAATTCATTAAAGTGGCTCGTCATTGTAAAGAATGCAAAAACTTTAATTCCATGTTTGCTATAATATCAGGATTGGGACACGGAGCCGTGTCTAGGTTAAGATTGACATGGGAAAAATTACCCACGAAATATATTAAGCTGTTTTCTGATTTACAAATGCTTATGGACCCTTCAAGAAACATGTCTAAATACAGACAGTTAGTAACAACAGAACAAGGACGTTCGCCTGTTATACCGTTCTACCCGGTCGTCAGAAAAGATCTCACATTTATTCACCTCGGCAACGATACTAAAGTTGAGGGTATGGTCAATTTTGAGAAGCTCAGAATGATTGCTAAGGAGGTGAGAACTCTTACGAATATGTGTAGCTCTCCATATGATCTTTTAACATTACTCGAGTTAGGAAAGCAGCCGCCTTCGAATGCTATGGTCGCCCTAAACCAGCTGACGACGGGTGTGCAACAAGGTCAAGTCACAGTTAAAAGAAGGAAAAAATCGTCGAATGTTCCAAATCCCAAAAAAATGTTCGAAGAAGCCCAAATGGTGAGACGCGTAAAGGCATACTTAAATCGTATGCACGTAGAAACAGATGAAGAGCGCCTACACGCGCTGTCTTTAGAATGCGAGGGCTCCGGGCCGGCCCCCGCCATGCCCCGCCGACGCCATCCGTCACCGTCATTGTCGACGACTAGCAGCGCGTCGTCGGCGAGCGAGAGTAAGAAAAGTTTTGCGGGCAACAAGTTTGGCGCTGCGTCACCACAAGCGGTTCGAAAATTGCTCGCTTTGTCTGAGCCCGCTAAAACCAGGCCGCATCAGCCGAGACCGCCACCGCCCGGGCCGTCGCCGTGTTCGCATCGTAGAGACGGAACGGGCCCAGGTATTTGTTGCGCCCGAGCGGCGCACGAGAGGTCACACTCGGACACGCCCACACCACTACCGGTGGATTTATCGGCGGAAAGCAGTAGCGTGACCTCACTCGTGAACTTGCCGCTTCGTAAGACGGGTTCTGCTACGTCGAGCGACAGCGGGCACGGTTCGTGCACGACGGCAAGCTGCGTGCGGCCCGTTCCGCCGCCGCGTATGCCTCAGGCGCCCTACACGCTCGCCGCGCAGGTAGCGCGCCTCGAGCGCCTGAGCCGCGCGCATTCGCACGAGGGCGTCACGCGCCCTTACGACTACTACCACGACACGCCAGACGACGAAGACGACGACCAACAAGTATCGGCCGTTTGAACTTTTAAATACTCTAATCAATATCTATTTATATAGTTGTTTCGTAATCTCACTTGACTAATAGAGAGCACGTGTTATGCAATTTTTTTCTTATAGGTATCTATCATTGTAGAATAGATTCATGTATGTACTCTTTACAAGTAAAGTATAAAGACTGTATAATTTATTCTAAGAACTTGTCCTAGTGTTACATAGTGTTTAATTGAGTTAAGCCATGCCTCTATTCTTATTATTAAATAATTGTAATGTAATG
>JWHW01027598.1:144972-165321 GCA_000931545.1 Papilio glaucus
ATCATTTTAATGTAAGTCCTATAGTTTAGCCTACGTAAGCCAAGAAAGTAAAATTCAACGTTGCCGTATTACTTATGCATTATTAAGAATAACTCAAAAACTACCGGTCGGATCTTGACTTAAAAAAAAAATGGGACCAATCGACAAGCATTAGCCCTCGAACAAAAAAAATCATCGAAATCGGTTCACCAGGAGCGGAGTTCGGAGGTAACAAACATAAAAAAAAACACATACAAATTGATAACCTCCTCCTGATACTATCTTCTAAACGATCTGTTTTGGTCATGTTACCAGGCCATAAAATCTTTATTAAATTAAAAAAAAAAACGAAATGTCATAACTCTATATTTTAACAGGCAATTATTGCCTACATTTCTCTCTTTAATTTTAGATATAGATCTAGAGAATGATAGCTGCATAAAACGGTTCTTCAAAGGAATTTACCGATTTAGACAATACTACTTGGGATACCACCCTGGTTCTTAATTATATGACATCCTGGTATCCTAATGAAAATCTAAACTTAAAAAAACTTGCAAAGCTCCTAGCTTTGACTACTGCACATAGAGTACAAACCATTTCAAAAATAAATATTAATAACATAGAAGTTCTTCCAAATAAAATTCCCGATTTAATAAAAACGTCCCGTATCGGCGCTACTCAGCCTACTCTCATCCTTCCGTTTCTTAGAGACCAATTGGCCATTTGTCCAGCTACCACACTGAATTCTTACCTACTGATGACGAACCCACTACGCGGTAGTGAAGATAACTTGCTTATTGGCCTTAAAAAGCCACATAAGGCTGTTACGTCACAAACTCTGAGTAAGTGGATAAAGAGTGTTCTTTGCAGCTGTGGTATCGATATTACTGTGTTTACCGCGCACAGTACTAGACACGCCGCCACCTCTAGAGCTCATAAAATGGGTATCAATTTGGACTTAATTAGGAAGATAGCTAGTTGGAGCGGTAGTTCCAATACTTTCGGCCGTTTCTGTATTAGATATATAGTTGGAGAGCAACAGGAGAATCAAAACTCTTTTGCTAATAGCATTTTGTCTGATTAAGAGCTAGTCATAAGTTAATCATTAAGTTTAAATTAATAAACTTGTGAAATCAAATACCTAATTTACCAAATTCCTTATAGATTTTCATTTTTACCAAAGTATGGTATCTTTTTTGTTTATTTAACATGATATTTTTGTTAATACTATTTATGTATGCTTAATTCTAAATACTTAATTAAGTATTTAAATAACTTGGCATTAATCCTAACGTGTTGATATTTTCATTAACTAAGCCTCAAAATCTACATGTATACCTAATGCTAATCTCGAGGACAAAGCTCGAGTATAATTAATGATTAAACGAAGTTACCTGTAAATGAAGTTCTATCCTAATTATACGAAGAGCTTTGCCCGGAGAGATTAGCATACATCCCACCCGGGGCATAGGACCTATCCTCTGACCATGCAAATATCAACATTAGTATTATGTGTTTATTCTATGTCTAACAGGGGATGCTCCAAACTAAATGACGATTACTGCGCCCGGGCAAGACTAGAAGCTAGAGATACCCGAACAAAAAAAAAAGAAAAAGTTTGATTTTATTAACTACCTCAAAAATCAGTGCTAATAGGCGACACCGTACGTGTTACTACATGTATACCTAATGCTAATCTCTGCGGACAAAGCTCTTCGTATAATTAGGATAGAACTTCACTTACAGGTAAGTTCGTTAAATCATTAAGTGTACAGAACAACTTTTCCTTCTTTCTTCCATAAAAAATAAAACAATTATCAATCCTTCTTGAACCGATATATATTCCTTTGTTTATTATTTTAAAAGTTTTAAATGTCAATTATATCACGTGAATATCACCGACTTGTAAAACAGAATTTTACGCTTTAACATACTTATATCCATACGAAAAACTACATAAAAAGTACCTACCTCTATACGTATAACTCGTCTCTATTAAGACAGTAAAACATGGTTGAAAAAGCTAGAAGAACATTTTTTTTGTGTAAACCAATCTATAATAAATTGTAAGTTTTTAATAAATTTATTTTCCAAATAAAATCGATCACACACTTCATAATATACTAGCGGACTCAGCAAACGTTATCATGCCTTCTATTAGCGGGTTCAGGTAATGGACTTTTGTTATATTTCAACAAAACTCCTGGAAACCGATATCAGCGTCATCTACAAGGTCCAATAGTGAATCTAAACCATTCAAGGACCCACGCAAACACACACACACACACAAAACTTTGTCAAAATCGGTTCAGCCGTTTCGGAGGAATTCAGTCGAACGCACAAAAGAATTATTATGTCACCGACCGATTGTGAACGTCGTCAGTTTATAATCTGACTAGCGAATTATAAGCTGTCAGCAAAATGAACGCCGAAACAAATTACAGGAAATTTATTTCATTCTTTTTTACTCTTCTCGGTCTTCTTCACTTATCTCTGTTGAGGAGCTACAAAAATATTTTTACTTAATATAGACAATCACTATATACTGGGCAACCACTGTCTCGGTTTCCCGTTATTCGGGTATTCCTGTATTCACATTTTAGTTATTCTGCTTGGGGGCCCACGACGTTATTTAAGCTCATGAATCGTATTAGATGTATAGAATCAGGTATATACGTAGATAATAGTTTTCGTGACCGGAGTGAATAAGCAAGGTCGAAGGTCATTTGTGATTCGTGTTCGCGCCGACGGACGTAGACTTGCGGTGCCAGAGATAGCCTGGCACTGCTGCTTTTACACACTACGTGTTATTTAAATTTCTCATGATATTTAAATTCTCTCTCTCTCTCTCTCTCTTTCGTTCATATTATTATTATCATGGCAAGGTGGAATTTAGAGAATAATTTTATAATTAATTTAAATTGTCTGCTTGTACTAATTTTTTTTATTTGCAAAATCAGACCATTACACTAATTCCGCATTACGATGAATGATGTATCTACAAAACTCCATGTTTATGTCCAGCTTGTCTTTTCGCATTATGCAATTATGCAAAGCCTGCGCTTGCTTTGGACCAATTTTCTTACTATCAAAGGCCGGCAAATGCAATTCCTCTGGTGTTGCTGGTGTCCATGGGCATCGTTGATCGGTGTTCCCGCCGCTCGTTTGCCCCCTACTCTTATTAAAAAAAAGTTATGTTGTGTGTGTACCTTATTAGCTGTAACTGTATTAATTTTGTATTTGTTTTATCTAACTCGTAAGGTTTAGAAAGCGTTTGCAATGTAAGCGCACAGAAATATGTTTCTTACGACATAATTACACAAATCTTTAAAATTCTCTGCTTTTATCTACTATAATATTATTCATGTAATATTATAAGTTGTTGCATCTGATACAAACTGACTTAAGACATTCATGTCTCGTTACGGACTAAAGTTTGTACGAGACAATACAAAATGGCGTCCAGCAGCGTTGATTTGCGGTATAATCGAATTCGCTGCGCATGCTCGGCGTGTTAGTTGCGCACCCGTTCCGCTTTGAGGACGCTCGCAATCCGCTTGTATGATTAGGCTCTAAGGGAACAGACAGCGGAAACGACTTTGTTTTATACTATGTAAAGATAATCAATCGCTTGATACTACAACGATGGGGGCTGGGAGTAATGTATCTATATAAAAAGGTCGCCGTTACCGAGTAAAATTATAAAGATAATAGCAAGACGTGCCTGCTCATGTCCAAATGTGACATGCCAAACTGATAAGGATTTTGCATGTTAAAATTGTGGGTAGCCCAATATTGCTATGAATAAGCGTATCACTAGCCATCACAGACGCTTTCTACTTTTCTTATATTTAGATACAAAATATAAGTTATCAAATATGTACGCTCACCACCATTTCTCCCTGAATTTCGTGCGCCAGCTCGCAACTTGTAAAACCTTTGCAAAGGTCGACGCGGCATTGCTTTGTTTACATTAATACAACGCGAATCTAAACGACGCTTTTCAGTTGGTTCGAGATTTACGAGATACAAATGGGAAAATCGAACAAAAAGTACGTTAATATCTTGTATCTAGAATATGTGGTATAGGTGCAGTGTACTTCAACATTTACCAGATCTTATGCGATTACCAACATGCAATAGCATTGGGTATTAGTCCAGCAGCGACTTCAATTTATTAATGTATGTAAAAAAAATCTTTTAAATTTAATGTATGTAAAAAGAATTTTTTGTTTTTTACAGATTGAAATCAGAGCGCATTAACGCAATAAGAAAACAGTATGATGCTTTTCTCGAAGAAGATAAAAAGCGTAAAGATCGTAATGAGTACATCCTAGAAAGACTCGACAAAATACGTACCAGCTCTATTGTCGTACAATTGCGTAATGCACCGAAGGTATGGGTTAAATGTATTATATACAGGAAGAAGTGCTTCAATTTTTTTTAAATAACTGGGTTATGGTGGTTATGTATGTCTGTGAATATTTCACATCAAGTGACATATTATCTAGTTTCCTTAATTATTGAAACACTCAGAGTCTCATTGTTGATCTGCCAATGGGAAATACTTTATATTTACTTTAAAAAGTTAACTTAAACCATTTTTAATATTTTTCAGGATTATTTAGCTACAGCAAACCAAAACCAATTTTTTTATGATCGCAAAGACAACATGGAAAAAAAATTACCAATGTACGAAAAATCACAATATTCTTTTAAACCGGTGCATAATTCAAACATAGTTACACTATTTAATGAACAGGCTGTGATGACAGAAATTAGTAAAAAATATATTCTTATTCCAAGACATGCAAATATATTAGAATATAATGAACAAAACGATCATATCATAAAAACTAATTTTGATGATAATGGTGATTGGAGGAGCAAATATAGAATTTTAGAAGAATTAAAGCAAAATGAGAAAGAACACACTCAGAAAAGTAATCTGGTCCATGGAAATGACTCAGCAAAAAGAAATATAAATAACGATGAATTATTGGATAACAATACAATCACAGATCCAAATCTCCAAATTAGTAACCCTCAATATCTAGCATCGAAATTTAACAAACAGTCATCCGAAAAACAAGATAATTCAGGAGAGACCACTTGGCTTGAACAAGTAAATACTTATACTGAAAATGATACTGTTTCACTAAATACAGAAATCGCAAAACAACCCACTAAAACTTCAGAAAATACTACTAATCAAAAACAAGCCATTGAAATCGATACTTTAGCACGATATACAGATATTGGAAAACAACCTATGACCTTAAAATCGCAAACAAGTCCAACAAGCAAAGCAAATACAGATTTACGAGAAGAACTTGTAAATGAACGTTATATCGAGGAGACTGACATCAACCCTGGCGATTTAACGGAGAAAGAAAAAATACAAACCGAATACGAGATGAAATTGAAACCAAAAGAAGATAGGCATTTTGAAGAAGTTCAATATTCAAATATTAATGTCGAAAATCAGAATCCCGCAGAAATTTCACTGAAAACTGAGAACTACCAACAGGATAGAAGAGAAATTGAAGTATATGAAGAAAAAGAAAATAGTCTTAAAAGAAATATGGATTCAGATGTACGACACGGTAACAACATTTTAAATGATTTATGTACGGACGAGAAATCAGGACCCAAAGATGTGAATGAACCGTTGACTGTTGATAATACCTATTATATGGAAAATAAAAATGAAATGCAAGAGAATAGTACGGTTCAAGAAGAAGCTAACAAAAATGAAGATGCCGAAAATCAAATCGAGTCCCAAGAAGTGCCTAAAATAGTCTATGTTAATCCTGGTGAACAAGAATTTGAAGACCTTGGAAATGAAACTCAAATTGACGAATTTGAGGCTGAGCAAACTGAGATGTTTTATTCAGATCCGAATGTTACCGAGTATGCTTATGATCAAACAGGCAGTGTAAATGCGGATTATACAAATAATGAGGGTTATGTGCAGGAAGGAGGTGGAAGCTATGATTATTATGAAGGTACGCCACAACAACAAGTTTATTCCGGAGAAATAAATGATCACGAAGAGTCTACTGAACAATATGATCCTCATTATGAGGAGCAGTATGCTAACTATGAGCAACAAGAACAAATAAACCCAAATGCAGATCAGTACGAAGTAGAGGAGAATATAAGTCAACCAAAAACCTATGATCAAGTGCAATTTGAGGAACCAGATTTTAATGTTGTTAAGGAAGTTGAAAGGCAATTGGACGCTGAACAAAATTATATTGATTCCACAAACCAAGATAAAAATGTTAACAACATTATTGACGAAGCCATGATACCTGAGGAGCAAGCTGAAAATCAGATGCCGGCACCAGTTAATTAAACATGGTACGCTGAATTTTTGTTAAATTTCTTTTTATTTCCAATACTGTCTATAATCTTATCTGAACATATAAATGACTTTGGGTTGCAAATACAAATATGTATAACTATTTCGTTTATTATTGATTGATGTATGTTCCGATTGCTTATCATATAAACTGGCGGCAGTGTTTCATAAAAATATTTAATTTTGTTTTAGAAATTATGAATCTTAATTAAATAAACAAGAAAACAGAGAATTTAATTACTACTAATACCTAAAAACATTGAGGTTAAAGACAACAATCATTAAAGTTCAAAATAATCAAAAGTTCTAATAGGCAAGTTCATATGATAATATATGATAAAGATACAATATCATATAATTTTTTAAATTCTTGTGAGTGCGCTAAGGTGGGAAATAGTAATTAATTGCAAAACTTTTTCCACAAAACAGTGTTGTTGGTTTGTGTCAGCTTATTATCGAACTAGGCATATTATAAACTTTTTTATGTAACTAGTATGTAACCTAACCTAATATAAATAAAACCTAACCTAACCTAACGGACATACAACTAGCGATTTTTTACACCTTGGGTGGTGGGTGGTATTAATTGAAGTAAGGATTCTTAATTTTTTGGAAATATAATATAACCATGTTACCCGGG
This sequence comes from Papilio glaucus, assembly GCA_000931545.1. Classification (NCBI taxonomy): domain Eukaryota; kingdom Metazoa; phylum Arthropoda; class Insecta; order Lepidoptera; family Papilionidae; genus Papilio; species Papilio glaucus. The sequence continues at coordinate 151,962 of JWHW01027598.1, forward strand.
GATAGTACAGCTTCCCAACAGTGAGAGAATTTTTCAAATCGGTTCAGTAGTTTCGGAGCCAATTCTATGCAAACAATCAAATCTTTCCTCTTTATAATATTAGTATAGATTGCCTTAACTTTAACGTTATAACGCAAGCAAAATAGCAGTTCACAATTTGACTTACTATGAAGTGGGATTAAGGTAATTTCTTGACACTTTATAAACTGTCGAGAACTGACACGTCAAATCGTGGACCATCCGTCAGTTCACAATTTGCTTACTGTTTTGCTACTGTATGCCTGGGCCGATTGTATACTGACGAAGTTCACAATAGGCCCACGTGTACATACTTTTTTAACAAGAATTCGTGCTTGACAACAATTTCATTTAATAACAAGTTTGTGATCGACACATCACTTTACAACGCGCTCGATTTGAGCGCGTTGTAAAGTCTGATTATTATTGGTATGCACACCTATCAGCATGTAAACAGATGGTCGAGTTTTTTTTACAAATTAAATGGGCTAATGGGCAAGCGCGCAACTAGACATACATAGATGACTGATTTGTTGTGTAGGATACTTAACAGGGTTCAAGGTACCCCACTGATATGTAAATCTGACGTGCTCGAGGATTTCCTGAATTTCCACCCGCCGCCCCTTACCACAACCATCGCTTGTCCGAATATAGTTTCAAATATGCCATTTGATGTTAACACGCGAAATAAAAGACAAAAAGGATTTCTATTTTTTACTGTGCTACTAGTTTAATACAATTGAAAGTAATTATTTAAGCTAGAGGTATTTTCGCTAACTCCGCAGCTTGTTCCGGAATAAGTGCCTCACGAGGCTTTTTCCAGTGGAACTCCTCCCATGGCAGTTTCTCAAGTCCAGTCGCCCAATGGTGGATCCTACACCTCACGTTGACTTCTTCCGTGTTATTTATCTGCAATAAGAAACATTTATTTTTAATACTATTGTTGTTGCTTCAGCCGATATTTATTCACTGCTGAACGCAGGCCTTCCTTGGTCATCGCCATAATTTTAATTATATGTAGTATTAAAATAAAAAATGCTTTATGGTGAAACAATACAGGTTACATTATATTACTCATAACAATAATAAACATATGAAGAATTCTCAAAAATGGCATGCAGCTCTATGTTTTTGTGACAGTTGTGAGCGCGTGCCCTTGATCATTGAGTGGCTGAGCATGTCAATGGGGTAACTGAATGACAGTTGTCAATGTGATGCGTCACCTCACAAGGCAAAGCTACATATCAACAAGCCAACATGGCGCTGTATGCCAAAATGAGTTGAGTTATTTATGACCACTTTACCTTGACAGTAACATAAAATTCTTTTTCCTGCAAGGACAAATCAGGGCCAGTGATTTTCACAGGTGGCATTGTTATAGTATCTTCAGGAACCACAAATCCTGCTTTTCTGAAAGACGTCCGCACATGCCATGGTTCAAGTGTCCATGGCTCAGTTTTGCTCATGGTTATTTGTAGTACGAGGCGTGACAGACAGCCCATTGTCTGCAATATTTGTTTTTCTAAAGATAAACATTAAATGGCGCCCTCTTACTATGCCACAGTAACATAATATAACAGTCACACTAAGAAGTGGTTGTTTAAGCAGTTTTCATAAAAAGAAACATTTACCAGCGAAAGAAACATTAGTGATCAAGTGACATTATTGACATTTAAGATTTAGAATTCGTAGTGTCAGAGCTATTATAGTTATGTATGGTCTAAAATGTGGTGCAGTCAGGATACTTAGAGTTATAAAATTTGGACTTTGGACAGGCCCTGTGGGCTATAAAGCATAACACAAATCAGAGGCAATTTAATCAAAATACCCTTTGTACATGTGGTGAACTAAAATTGCTTTTGTCCTTTGGCTTGTTCTTGTCAACTTTGTACTTTGCTATGTTTTCTGGATTTGCATACACTGCCAAGCCTGGTACAAGAAAATTCTTATATGCTTTGGCAGGGCTCAGGGTCAACATATCTCCAATTTCTCCAACACCTTAAAAGAAATTATATGTTATTCATCAATTCAATATTTAGGATTCATATTTGAAAATATTTCTTAGACTTCACTTTTAATAACTTATGTTATTAATATACTTATGTATATTAATAAGATTCATATTATAATAAAAAGTTATATATAAAATTACTATACTCATAGATAAATCTGTACTTCCAAGTTATTTTTTTGTAATATAGTATAATAAGTAGGACAATATTGCTTAATTTAAATAATGAATGTAATTGTGTTGTCATTGGGTGTTTAGGTTAAATTTTGTAATTCAGGATGAATAACTTTTTCTCTTGACACCATTCCCATTGACCGAAAATTCACTGTTCTTGAGAAGATTACAAAAGAAATTTCATAAACATATCTAGAATTTGAGCCCTTAGCAATGTCAAATAGAAAGAAAAAAAAATGCAACTTCAAGTTTCTTCCCTCAAATTACTCTAGTCAGCTCAAAGCTTACGTATTTTTTGTCTTACATATTTTACCAATTAGAACTAAAGGTTTTTCTGTAAAGATACATACTTAATCACTAACAAATATTTTTTAGTAATTGTAACAAAAAACATAATTCTTGTTTAGATTAAATGTATATTAAGAACTTACCCTCAACAAATTGATTTAAAATTATTTTTATATCAGGTTTTTTTACAACATCCGTGTCTTCCACTAAGTCATACACAAAGTGCCTGCCTCTTAGTTTAGATGGCTTTCCGTTTTTTTTATGCAATGGTGGGGGCCACCTTCTCCGTAAAACAAAAGTGTTCTGGAAATTAAATACATATATATTGAGCAAACGAATTTTGTACACCTAAGCACAGAATTAAAATAAAACCTACTCTAGTTTGGTTAATAAATATAGGTTTAGCAATTTCGGCTATGTTGAAAATAGCGCGTATTCCTAACATTTTTGGTAACATATATTTTACAACTGATTCATAAAATTAGTTAAATTATAATATTAAAGTGCATTATAAATCCACGCATCGAACAATATAAGAGTTTGACGTTTGAATTTGAAAGGTTAGAATCACAAGGAGAATGTATGTAATAACCACTTTAACAAGAGGGTTGGCTTCGAACGAAAGAGTTATATCGCTTTGGCATAAAATCTCAACATATAAGCAAATATTCAATGTATTTTCTGATATGCAAGAAAAATCGATGCTACCAACCTAACGGGCTAAATAGTGAAGTACGCTTGGTTATCGATATCGGTAAAATTTAGGGTTGATATCGCGCCTCCTATATATATTTTTAATTCTATATTTAAAACAAATTTATATTCGAGCTCAATGTTGTATGGTTTATTATTGGTAATTTTTAACAACATTGAGCTTTTTTTTATGGAATAATGTGGCAAACGAGCAAGCGGATCACCAGATGTTTAGTGAACGCTACGCATGGACATTCGCAACAATCAAATGTGTTGCAGATACGTTGCCTACCTTTAATGGACAGAGGAGGGTATAGACAGGAACAAGGATATTTCCTTTTTCCCGTTAACCCCCTCCCCGTCCAATCCTCTTCCCGTTCCCATCCTATCCGTATGAGGAAAGGGTGGGAAGGAGAAGTGGACTGAAATTAGGCCTCCGGCACCTCACTCATCAGATGAAACGCAGAATACTTCTACTTCACGCCTGTTTTCTGTGAGGTCGTGGTATTTCACCGGTCGAGCCGGCCCATTCGTGCAACAGATGTTGTTGTTACGGGCTCTACCACTGTTAAAATTAAATGTGGCTAAATGTAATAAACATGATAAAAGTAATTTCTTTTAAAAGTATATTTATATATATACGGGAACGAGCTGAGCCCCGCCATTGTCCGGCTGTACAATTTAATTTAACCGAAAAATATCCAGCCTAAGTTGAACCCTATTAAAAACACTATTACATTCAAAGTATTCAATTCGGTTGATATTTCAGTGAAAAAGTTCAGTTTAAAATCATTCTTCTTAAATTGCTATTCACATACATATCTCATTTCGTGCAACTTCTATAGATGATGAACTTCTATGGATGATTGTTTGGAAGCTTTGAAAGACGAAGAGTGTGAATTAAGAATGGGTGAGCTAGTTGTAAAATGTCGCCGATAACCAGGTCGTGTTTGCGTCATCAGAGGAGGACTTACAACTTTTGCTAAATGTAGTGCATGGTTCATTAAATGAGGCATGAAGATGAATGTAGATAAGACGAAAGTAATGGTGTTTGAAAGAAAACAGAGTAAGACAGTTATTGATATAAATGTTAACAGTAAAGAAGTGGAATAGGTGGAAGAGTTCGTGTATTTGGGGTGTACGTTTAGTAGAGATGGTAAGCATGTTAGAGATTTTGAATGCCGGAAATAAAATGAATGGGGCTATAGGTACAGTTGTGAGGAGTCAGAATGTGTCTATGAAGGCTCGTCTGGCAATACACAATGCTGTACTAGTCCCCACTTTAATGTATGGAAGTGAGAGCTGGGTTTGACAAGAAAAGCATGCTAGAAGAGTTAATGCCGCTGAGATGCGATCCTTAAGAAGTATGTTAGGCGTTACACTGAATGATAGGATTAAAAATACCATTATAAGGGAAAAGTGTGGCTTAAAAGAGGATGTTGTAACTTGAATTTAGAAAGGTATGCTTCGGTGGTTTGGGCATGTGGAAAGAATGAATGAAGTGAGAATAACGAACCAAAATTATTTTACAAAAGTGAGTGGCAGTGTTTGTAGGGGATGCCCTAGGAGAACTTATATCGATCAAATTAGTGACGTACTAAAATAGGGCGTTGTAAGGAGCATCCATAACCGACGAGCATTTATGTGTAGATGTATGAATGTAGAAGAAGCAAGAGAGGTATGCCAGGATCGCCCCAAATGGAAATCCATGATCTCTGCCTACGCCTCTGAGTTTCGGGCGTGAGCGCATATTTATTTATTATTTTATTCTACGGAACATACGCTAAATCGTCTACTTGCAAGTCTAATCCATTCATTGCATCTGTGAATATTAAAATTACTAGTTAGATGTCAACTACTTTCAAATGCCTATCATTCATTTTATTCTTGCTGATAAAAAATTATCGATAGGTTTACAGGTACATCTCTAGTATAAATACACAAAATAAATTATGATTGTAATATTCATAAAATAATTAAAATAACTGCACATCTTGTTATTGATAAGTGCTACATATTATTGCTATTATTGCTGATATTCTAAATAAATGCTTATCACGCTCTATCAAAAGGAAATTTGGCAACGAACTACATTTGCGGCACCTTCCTTGATTTGCTTTAAAAATATATCTCGCAAGTACTACATAGTTTGTCTGGCATTCAATATGACTTGTGAGATATATTTATTAAACACACAACACACACACATTTAAACTATATTACTTGTGGCCAATTTTACCAATGGTGTCATTATACCGAGGATAAAATTATACGCTGCATTTACTCTCAGAGTAACTCATAATACGTTTCATCACATTGTAAAGATAAAAATTTAACTCCAGTATAACTGTTCTTAGATTAACGTTTTTTTGTTATCCCTAGCACGTTCAATGTAAAGCGATGGACGAATGAATGTGAATGCAAACAAATTAAATATTCGTTTTATTTTCGCAGTACTGTGTAACCAAACAGGACTTCAATTTAGTCGTCACTTTGAATATTTGATGTCAATATGTCAGTGTCAATGATATTCTCAGTGTGGTATTTTACAATCAAACAATCTTGTCTATGTTCCACCAGGCGTCAAAGTTGTCCAGCTATGACATTATTCTATGGAATGACAACGGACTTTGTAGTGCGCACAGACTAGTAGTGCGTTTAGTGACGGATCGTGCCATCGCCGTCTATTATTACGCTTATAGATATTATTTGGATGTATTGACCTTCGTAATATAATTGCCCTAATAGTTTAAAATCATAAAACAAAAGAGTCAAAAGGCTACAATTAATGGCCCAGATTTATTACAATTAAATCGAAACCAAACAAAAAACTACTCTTTGATTTTATTTGATCTTTTCTACTTTTGTGTGTAAGTTTGTTGCCATTATTATTTTATATGCTCTTTGTTTGTTGCTCTCTGGTTTGTTGCAACAATTGCTTTTCATCAATTTTGTATTCGTAATTTGTTTGAATTTGGCAGTAAATTTAGGCATTTACTGCCTTATTTTACATTTTAATCAATATTTTTGCCAGTTATTTTTACTATTAATTCATCACTTAGCTTTCAACTTTTGTGTTGTGAGTAGGAAGGTTTAAATAAAGAAACTAAAATGGACGATGACGCTAGTTCAGATGTACAGGTGGTCAATAAAAATATAACCTAATATTATATGGTGAAATTCATTGTGAGAACTTAACGTTGAATTATAAAAGTGTTTCAGAAGTGTATATCGGAGAGTCCAATGGATACTGATGAAGGTCCTCTAATAAATGAAAATTCAAATGGATTGTCGCATCTTCTAACAGAAGGAGAATTTAACAGAGTTGACGCGGGTATTGTCGACGAATCGTCAACATCTAATCAAGCGTTCCTTAATGCAGTTGAGCTTTCGGCAGGTAGCGTTGGAGATTATTTGGAAAATAACACCAGTGGTTTTAGCACAGACAATTTCGATGTTGGTGATAACGCTGTAGAGTTTTCTAATGAATCTTCAAGTAATGTTCGTGCGGATGGAGACTCGCATTTAAGTGAACCAGCCTTTAAAGTAGCTATGTCTGATATAGAAGACAGTAAAGACGAGAAAATCAAGATACATTTGGATACCAAGCATGACACTGCTGCAGAAGTTTCAAATGAAATTAGTAAGTTGGCTCAAACTGAGCAGACGGAGGAAACAAAATTAGAGGAAACCGATTGTTCCGACAATGATTCCAAGCCATGTAAACTGAACCCTGAAATAAATCAAGATTTTGCAGACAATATTCCTTGCAAGAAACATGAGGTAATTTCATATTTTTAAATAATTTACAAAACTACAATTTTTGTAATAGAGCCAAGCAGCAGTTGCAATGTGCCAGATTCTAGATATAAAATATACTACTTTTAGATAAGGGGTCAGCAATAGGTGAACCATACAATTAAACGGGTATGAGTTCACCTGCAGTAGGAGAGAAAGGAGAGAGAGAGAAAGAATGGAAGTAAGAGAAAGAGACTCTTATAGGCCTTAAAAACTCATATTGTTTGTACAGTTTATAATTTCTGTAATTTTATTTACATACTTTTTCTCCACATCACCACACTATCAGAAATAATAATGAAAATACACTTATATAGTTTTAAAAGTTTTCCAATGATTGCACCGAATTATAAACCATATTCTCTGCAAACCCCCTCTGGGTTACGGGCATGAATGCAAGCTTTTTGATTATTTTACTTTTTGGAAATCTGCATTATAAGGATTTTTCATATGATGAATTCCCTATTGTATTATTCTGTTTAGTTATTACATCAATTAGTGATACTAATTTATTGTGGGTAGGTAGCTCCTCTGATTTATTCCCTACTGTCATGAGGTGGTTTAATTTTTTTTATAATCCTATAGAACAATCCTTTGAGAAATCATTTGGCAGTTTTTGCATAGTAGTTGGGAATAAATTTCTCCTCTGTGTGGTGTCTGTCTAGGCCATTGCTATATCTGCTGCCAACTTAAAATAATGGGCTATGGCTAATTGTTAGTATAAACTGTGGCAGTAATTTTCTACCTTAATGTGTACATTAAGAAAGAAATACATATACAGACATTGTAATGTCTATAGGTATTTCGACGGTCCCTACGTAAATAGTAATTTATTATTATTTTAGGACTCTGTAGCAATAAAAACTGAATTGCCAGAAGAACTACATACTGATTTTAAAGAGAAATTAACAGACATAGTGAAGTTTGATGAAGAAAAAGACACAGTTAAGGTAGAGTTGAAGAAAGAGACTGAAGTTAAATCTGAAGTAAGTTATTCTATTCAGACAATTTTAACTTCAAATTCTTGAATCTTTTTGTCTATTGGTGTTACATTTTAGTGACAATTTTAGAGTGGGATATAAAAAGATACTTTAGAAGAATAAAAATCCTTCTTAACAATGTTTTCTATCTTTTGTTAAATGATAACAAATAAATAATCAATATTTGTTATTATAACAATGTTATAATAACAAATATTGATGAAATATATATGTTTTGAAAACTCTAGCAAAATTTTGTTATTTCAATGAAACTTTTAATTTCAAATGAATAACCATTGGTTATTTTATAAAATCTAGCCAAATGTAGTAGAAGGAAATGTTGGTGGCGCCGAGGAGACAGAAGTGGTATCGGAGGATGAATTGCCCGCTGTCCAGAAGCCTAGTATTAAGGATGCGGAAAATGTGTCTGATGATGAACTGCCAGGACCTAAGCCTGCTGACCTACCAGCGGATACTGAGGTATTGATAGTTAATCATTTTTATTTAAATTTAATAAAAATATTAATTATTATTTAAATAGTTCTTTGTGATTCATTTTCACCAATTTATGACTAATTTATTTTGGTTTGCTATAGATATTGGAATAACATAGTGGTTAGAATATGTGTTTGTTATATTTGAATTTCACAAAAAAAGGGTGTCCAATTAAAGTTAAAGCGATTGCTAGAAAGTTCTGGTACATAAAAGTCCATACCAAAACCATCAAAACAATAAGGCTGTTGACCTGCAATTTGCTAAGCATGTTTTGAGTGAAAAACAACTTTGTACAAGTAGTTTTATCAATCTTAAAAACAATCTGCTAAAAAGCATTTGTGAAACATGGTCACTTCTTTCAACATATAACATTGACATGTAAATACATATTGATTATGGTATTTGGTAGATTTTACAGAATGATGGAACAGATTATAAAGTTTACTTTTAAAAGTAGCAAGTGGTATCACTATTTGTGAAAGGTATAAATAATTATATATAATCACAGTATAGTTGGTAGGAATTTGTTTATTGTGAGTAGATTTTTAAATATGTTTTTGAAATTGGAACCAAACTTATTGGAAAATGAGTAATTTATAATTAACCAATGTAAGGATAATATTTAACATTTTTCTTTATTGATTCAATTATATTTTTTATATTATAATAATTTATATTTATCAATAAAAAAAAAAGCTTATGTGCTAACAAATTTAAAATTATGTTTTTGTACCTCCACTTAAGAGTATTGCGAAAATTATATTTTAAAATTAGCATCAGGCCACTTAATTTATAAAATTATAGGACAAGCTTGTACAGACAGTATTTGTTAATTAACAATCTAACCTAACACTAATAAGCCTATCGGGAGATGTTGAAGATGTATAAAATTCAGGTCATTTGGAGTGATAAACATAAGATATATTTCAAAGTTATTGTACATCTATGATAAAGCAACACTACATATCATCACATATATGATAATTCATCAATGTCACAAGAGGAAAATTGTAAACAATAAAAATCTGTAAACAGTTTAAATTTTTAAACAAAATGTCTCAACATGTCTGTTCACTATATATTTAGATAAAATACGTATTAGTAGATTGTAGAAACAATTTACTGGCATTTCTTTTAACCATTCCAACTAGGAGGGGGTTCACAACAAGTTCTGTTTTTTTATCGATTATGGTATTGGCTCTTAGAAAAAAGGTTACTTTTATTTTAACTTCAGGTTGTATCTGAAGATGAATTACCGTCATCTAAAAAAGATTCCAAAGAGTCTAGGAAAAGGAAACCCGATGAAGAGAGGGACGGTTATGATCCAGGATCACCTACATCAGAAGGTGAATCGTCTAATAAGAAGAAAGCTGTTGCTAAGGTATGTAACAAATTTTAATAGTATAAAAAAAATTGCTTAACATATTAATTACTTTCTTTTTGTAAAATGTACGAGTATATACACACTCTACTACCCCAGTGGCGTAGGCAGATATTACGGATTTCCACTTGTCATGGTTCTGGCACACCTCTCTCACTTGTTCTAGATTGGAACATCTACAAATATATGCTCGGTTACGGATAAAGTCTGTAAAGTTATAAATGATTATTGTTATAATAAGTAATTATTTTCATCTTAGTCATGTTTTGGTTAGTTTTTATTTTGCTGTTTTTTTCGTACAAATAATTCTACGTTTTTTGACATTGAATTTAATACATTGTGGTTTGAGATGGCATTTACCAAGTTTGTACTTAACTTAATGCATATGCAATTGCCTAAAATTTGTGTTCATCTTGTTTGTGTAACGAAATTTAAAAAAAATTATGCAACTATAACTTTAAATGAAAGAACTTCTACAAAATAAACAATTTATTATTATATCTATTTTCACATATATAAAATTCCTAACAATATTCCATGATTTGTATGATGCTTTTATGGAAATTCCATTAGTGCTTATACATTTATTAGATAAACAAGTTGTCCACAGAATGGTGAAAGTAAACCAGTACCTGCAGAAAAAAGATCATCGATTGATGAAAAACCCAAAAAGAAAACTCTCCCGGAGCTAGACAAGTACTGGAAAGTTGTTAATGATGACCCCACCGACTTCACAGGGTGGACTTATTTGCTGCAATATGTAGACCAAGAGGTATGTTAATATGGTTTTTAGATTAAGTCTAATTCTTGGACCAAAAATCGAGATCTTCATAGTTTATGCAGCAGATAGTAGATACACCGCGCGTTCGTACGAAGCGATCCGATGCGTTCATCGTGCGTACGACAAAAGATCGGGAACAAGTTGCCAGAGTGTTTCCGCCCAATTATGAGGTTGGCATCTCCAAGAGAAGAGTGAATAAGCTGTTACTAAACTAGTGCAGATCATTTTTGACCAAATGCCAACTTAAAATCAGGTGAATCTCATCTGATTTTAAGTCAGTCAAGCCCTACTGTATTCAATTATTAAAAAAAAAAACAATATGATTAACATGATGAAATATAACGCTAATCTTATTGCTTTGTGAAGCGATGAGAACTGAAAGCATTATGTCGATTGGCAAGGGCCAACTGAATACTAACTTGTGTTTTAATTTAAAAACATTTATATGTTTTAAACTACATTATGGGCATTGTGTATCTGTCAGAGCGACGTGGAAGCGGCGCGTGAAGCCTATGACGCCTTCTTGTCGCACTATCCGTATTGTTACGGCTATTGGAGGAAATACGCCGACTATGAGAAACGTAAAGGCAGTAAAAAGAAGTGCCTGGAGGTGAGTGCACCACCGCAAAACATTCATACATTTTATTTCTTATTCTTTGGTGAGTAGACATGCGATATAAAATTAAATGAAATTCACTTGAATGTGTGGAAGTAACACTTGGATTTTAAATTCTTTTAGTTATAACTGGTATTGTGCAATTATTTTTTTTCCCAACAGTGCACCGAGCCCAACGATGTTGATATGCCAAAGTCATCGGTTCACATCGGAGAGTTTTATAACCGTCGCGTAGTTTTCGTTCTAGTGTTTCATTTCTTGTGGTGTATAATTTGTATTTTAGTTAATAAGTTTATAATGTGTATACGCAAGATGTATTGTATTAATTATTTTATTGTACATTACTTAAGTTGATGTTTATGCATTGGACATAGTTAAGCAAATCTAATGACTAATCCATGTCAGTCCATCCATGGAGCGACACAGATCACCGTTTTTAGCGCTTGAGTTAGCGATGGCGGCCGGCGAGAAGAAGACGTGCTCCACGCGGCGGTGGAAACAGGTGTAATATGACCGACAAACATTTTATATACATTACATGCAGGTGAGACGTTGCGACTCGCCTCCAACGACTCACTTCATCATTTTCGATATTTATATGAGACAAAATATAATGCTATTTGATATTACCCTTGCTTTCACGGTGTTGTTGTCAAGGCAACACTCTGGGCCCCTCGGGGCGTGTCACTAATATAGCTACGTTGCAGGTTTTGGAAAGAGGTCTCAAAGCAATACCATTATCGGTGGACCTCTGGATACATTACCTGGTTCATATAAAAGCTACTAGAGCCGAAGATCTTGCATACATTAGATCGCAGTACGAAAGAGCTGTAGGTGGGTTAAAAGATTTATATAATAAATGACATTTTATACTATAGATATGTTATACACATACAAAATGTTCCACACGTGTCAAATGGTGAAAAAATAATAGCGTTATTAAAATAATAAGAAAAAGAGTCTGGCCTGTTGGTCATGTAAATGTACATAAAACACATGACGTAAACTGTAGAAAAAATATTTTCGAGTTTTAACTTTTTGATCGCTAGTAAAATATTTTTGTATTATAATAATATGATATTATATTCAATTGATGTATACAGTGGCGGTGGTTGTAATATACAATGGTATATATATAATACCATTTAATCACTTGCTTTATTCAAGTGAAAATTTTTCAATTAAATTGTAGATATTCATAAATTATTAAATTCCAATTGGGAAAGAAGTTTGTTCAGATCAGATAGAGAAACTGTTTTAAAAAAAAATTGTGAGTAAAAACATATTTATTATTCCAGAGGCGTGTGGGTTAGAATTTCGTTCCGATCGGATGTGGGAGTCCTATATTAAGTGGGAAGCTGAGAACGGCACCGCTCTCAATGTGACCAACATTTACGACAGGCTGCTTGCCACTCCTACGCTCGGCTATGCCTCACATTTCGATAAGTGAGTACTGACAAATTATTTTTCGTACACTAACAAAATTCAAAGCCTTTACTCGGCCTATACTTTCAGTGGAAGTGTATGTAAAGGTAATGTCTATTGTGCAATTACCATAACCTCTGAGGTTGTACTGGTACCTTCTTGCAACACTTACTGACGTTGATTTGTATCCAGTGTGTTCGCTTGCCTAACATAAGATGTATTTAAGATAAGATGTATTTAACATAAGTTGTATTTAACATAAGATGTATTTAACATAAGTCGTATTTAACTTAATATGTATTTAACATAAGTTGTATTTAACTTAAGATGTATTTAACATAAGTTGTATTTAACATAAGATGTATTTAACATAAGTTGTATTTAACATAAGATGTATTTAATATGTTGTATTTAACATAAGATGTATTTTACATAAGTTGTATTTAACATAAGTTGTATTTAACTTAAGATGTATTTAACATAAGATGTATTTAATATAAGTTGTATTTAACATAACATGTATTTAATATAAGTTGTATTTAACATAAGTTGTATTTTACATAAGTTGTATTTAACATAAGTTGTATTTAACTTAAGATGTATTTAACATAAGTTGTATTTAACATAAGATGTATTTAAGAGCGATGTGTGTATTGTGTACAGTTTCCAAGAGCACGTTATGTCGGAGCCCGTGGCGGGC
>JWHW01027598.1:207297-218968 GCA_000931545.1 Papilio glaucus
GCCGCCTTTCCCTAATATGCCACCGCCACGTAAGTACTAAATGTTATTCTAGAAAATTCATTTATTCTTCTTTGATATGCATAAAGGGCAAATGAATGAGCTACCGTTTAAACATAACTCATACAATACGGCATATTGCATACACATGCAGTATTAGCTATCCTTATCAATATAATATATTTAAAGAAATAACTTTATATTGATGCAAAAAATGCTATAAATCGTAATAAAGTATAAATGATAAGAAACAAATCCAGTTACCTTGCTTCACATTAAATGCGTGTAACCACACAAAGTGTACATGTAAAAGTAAGTTTAAAAACCAAAATACCCAACTGACTGTGATTATTGACTTGTTAATGATTTACTTCCACTATTTGTGCTCGATACTGACGTCATATTAGCTCTGATAATCCGGGGAAGAATACGAATCTAATGACCAAAGCATACCCTTGACAATTAACTTTAAGCAGGATACAAAATACATTCAAGACTATCTAAACAATTGAAAAATGGTGTCTAGTAAACCAGATGCTAATTAATGCAAAAAAATGTTTCCAAATCAAATTTACTAAAAAACGGAAGCCGCCTACTCAATCATCTTACTTAGTAAATGGGGCAACTCTAACGTTAACTCCTAAGTTAACAAAATAAATGTTTGGGCATATTGATTGATGAGAAGCTAGGTTTAGTGATCACATTGATGTAATAATAGTTCAAAGCAAGATTGCTCTTTACAATGCTTTGGTACGCAGCCATCTCGAGTATGGATCTGCTGCGTGGAATCCATTTTATTCTATACACTCATAGCGCATCGAAAGCATTCAACGGTCGTCTACGAGACAAACGGCGTTCAGCTGCTACGAGATCTCGCATCGCTGTATTTACGATGCGAGATTAGTCTATTTTAAAATGAAGTCATAACATCAGCTTACCAATTCTTAATCATACTTTTTTCATAATAGGAGGAAATATTTAATGTCCTTTATTTTTTATAAAGACCAAAGATTGATTTATTGTTTTCTTCTCCATTACAAGCATACACATGAAAGTAGACTTCTAGCTGTTATCATACAGAAATAAAATAATATATATTTTTACCATTCAAGTGGAATTCACACAAGTGACGCCGAGTGTAAACAGCCGAGTTTCTTCTATTATCTTACCATGTTCCAGGGTTATTTTACTTGATAATTAAAACGAGGCATATCTTGATAATTCTGAAATCTTTTGATAATTATCATTATGATAATGTATGAGTCAGTGCTTCAATGTAATGAAGACGTACACGCACTTTATAATAAATGAACGTCGATTTTAGTGCTGTGTTACGCAATGCCTAGAAATAAAAATCCCATTTGGAAGAAATTTTATTGTAGTAGAAATAAAAACAGCGGGCTTTGGGCGGTTTGTAAAAAGTGCAATAAAGAAATGCAAGGTATTTTACATCGGATGAGTAAACATATTCAGATTTGTGAAGCGAATAACGTGCGGCCTTCTTGTGAAGTTGTTGTGGAACCTTCGAATGGTGGGTTTCTATATGGTTGGAATTCGATGCGTATATTCTTGTCCGCTTGATTGGCATATAGGACAACTGTAATTAGAAAAAACGTTTGTTTAGTGTCATTGATGTGATTCGATTCGGTCGAAGACTGTCTATGCGTGACCTTTATATTAGACTCATAATTTTTTTGCACTCTGTAACCAGTGCTACCTTTATTGTTTGTTACAAATAAACGATACCTACAATATTACTGGTATTAACTTTTAACAGCAATGATGGGATGGGGGCTGCCGCCGCCGCCGCCGAGACCCTCGTCGCTGGCGACTCTCAGCGAAGCCGAGCTGCAGCGCATGGAGGGCCACGAGCGCAGGAACATCGAGGCGCGACTACAGGTAGCGCATTGTTATATTATGAATGTATAGAGGTGAGCTGATGTATGAATAAACATATGAAAGAGTTGATGTATGAATGATTGTAGAAGTGTAGTTTACTTATATTTTGCGAGTAGCAGTTAAACCTAACCATTTTTTTTTGTGTATCTCTATATTTTTTTCATTTCCATTACGTGTGTACATATTGTAGTGCGCAAAAAAGCATAATTTATGGCGTGCTAGACGTGACTGAATTGCGACTATCTAAAACAACAATTCATAATTTCTTCCTCTCTGCCATAAGTTTCAACTTTAAAATTGAAATGTATTGGTATAAAAGACTGACTATATCAAGGCACATTCCAAACTACTGGCCTTACACTCTTGAAATTTTGCACCGAGATTTCTTTTATTACGTTCTGTTAGTACATCTTCACTGCTGTCAAATATCAAATCAAAATGGTCATACGAATCTTGACACTTGTTCGTATCTCCGTGTCCACTGTCAACTAATATTGTCAAGCGACATTTTTACATGGTTCGCTTATTTACCATTGTTCTATAGCATGTTATGAGACATGTTAAAATACGGATTTTCTTGTTACCCGAGCTTCGTGGATAGCATAGACTTGTTTGACGATACATATAATAAAAATGTAACTGATCGCTATTCGATCGACGAGCGATTTTTGAAGTTTGGAAAAAACTATTATTGGGGGCCTTCATAAACGCAATAAAACGTAAAGCAATGATATTAATTTTTGTCTGTGCGTTTGTTCCCGCTAAGATCAGAAATTGGCTTAACCGATTTGGGTGCGGTTTCATTTTTATTTTCATTCCATTTGTATAAGTCTAATAAATAGTTTTATTACATTTTGTTTTCTAAAACTAAAAAATTTAAATAAAAACTCTTCTTCTAGGTTGTAAAATAAATAAATATGCGGTCACGCCCATAACCCAGAGGGGTAGGCAGGGACCACGGATTTTCATTTGGCGCGATCCTGGCACACTTCTCTCGCTTCTTCTACATACATCTACGCATACATGCTCGTCGGTTATCGATGATCTTTATATCGCCTTTTTTTAGTAAACCGCTAATCTGCTCAATATAAGTTTTCTTGGGGCGTCCCCTACCAACACTGCCACTCACTTTTGCGACATAAATTTGTTTCGTTATTCTCTCTTTATTCATCCGTTCAACATGCCCAAACCACCGAAGTTTACCTTTCTCAATTCTAGTCACAACATCCACTTTTAAGCCACATTTTTCTCTTATAACGCTATTTTTAATCCTATTATTCAACGTCACGCCTAATATACTTCTTAAGGATCGCATCGCAACGGCAACGCATAACTCTACTAGCATGCTTTTCCTGCCAAACCCAGTTTTCACTTCCATACATTACAGTGGGGACTAGTACAGCATTGTGTATAGCTAGACGAGCCTTCATACACTCATTCTGACTCCTTACTGCTGTACCTATAGACCCATTCGTTTTATTTCTGGCATTCAAAATCTCTAACATGCTTACCATCTCCACTAAACATACACCCCAAATACACGAACTCTTCCACCTGTTCCACTTCTTTACCGTTAACATTTATATCAATTACTGTCTTACTTTGATCTCTTTCAAACACCATCACTTTTGTCTTATCTACTTTCATTTTCATACCTTTACCCCTTAATGAATCATTCACTACATTCAACATAAGCTGTAGGTCCTCCGCCGATGACGAAACACGACCTGTTCATCGGTGTACAAGAGACATTTTACAACTAGCTCACCCATTCTTAATCCACACTCTTCGTCTTTCAAAGCTTTCAAACAATCATCCATAATGAGATTGAACAGCCACGGGGATGCTACACAGCCCTGTCTTACACCTTTATTGATTCTAAACCAGTCTTATATATAATATAAGACTGGACGTATAAAGTAGGCCCCGTATTAACGGGGCCTACTTTATACGTGCTTTATACGTGTGTAAGGATTACCTTACACAAGCAGTAGAATCTTTATAAAGACAATGCTTGTATAAGATCACTGTTCAATCCAAACTCAACTAAAGTTGACTACAGATCATCTCTTTTAACTTTATCATAGGCCTTTTCTAAATCTACGAAGGCGCAGAAAATTTTTTTGTTTACAGACAAAAACTGTTCTGTGATCATACGTAAAGAAAAGCTCTGATCCATGCAACCGATTCCTTTTCTAAAACCTGCTTGCACACCCCACATTCTTTCTTCTGTTTCTTTCATGACTATTTCAATTAGTACTTTAAAGCTTTCCCACAATGCTGAGAAGGCTGATTAGTCGGAAATTTTTATCAAAATATCCCTTCCATCTCTTCAGAATTGCTACTTCATCATTCAGAAGGTTCCCATTCGTATCGCGAACAACATTTATTCTCCATTGTACTGACTGCCTCTGGCATTTTTGACGAATTTCCAAAACTTTTTTATGTTTGCCTGGAAGTCGTCATCTCCTTCCTTTCTTGCTTCTTTCTATTCACTATCTCTTTCACTCTCTTCCTCGATACATAGCGACACGATTTTACCACAGTGGAAACCCATGGTAATAACATCAGCACACATATACACAACATAAGCTTCTCGTGTGGGAATACGGCGGTCAGCGGTCGTCGGCTGACCGCGGCCAATCTAATTACCACGGCTCGCTAGTAGACTGACAGCTCGACCAACCAACGCTGCTAAAATAAATAGCCCTACTGTCATATATTTATTTGTGTGACGTTTGACACGTTTTAGCTTGTTGCCTTAAAGAGGCATCGACTACTACATCGGGCTTGAGGTTGCTGAGACCACTGAGCGCTTAGCCCAAACCTTTTTAAGGTATAAGTTCTTCTAAATTCAGTCTCTCTCAGTGACCTCCGCTCAAGCCGTGATTTCGTTAACCATCACGAATACTACAATTTTTACTAGCTCTCACCTGCAAAAAATATATATTGTAAAGCCACATCGATTTAGGTATTATTTTATGCATATATTGATGCACACGGACGCAGTCAATAAAAATCTTGCGACTAATGACCACGGTCGCTCGCGTGCGCCGCGCCGCGCCGCCAACGACATCGCTCTATTGTTAAATTGCCCAATCGAACCGATAGTAGCCACCACTGCTTCCGAACATTACCCACAATAAATTATCATATTATAGCTATATTAGGTAACGTAGTATTTAAACGTATATAGTCGATTTTAGAAATTACATACATATATGTTATGTTAGGTGCGGTTGCACCTAACATAACATTTTACATAAGAATAGCGTAGCTTATTATTCCCGAGGAGGGTAGGCGTTAGGCTGGCGGCCGCCGTAAGAACTGTAACCAGACCGTATACAGTATGGACTACGGTTACAGTTTAAACAATCATTTATGTGATTGTTAAACTGTACTACGGTCATATTGTGTCGACCCCACATACGCGGGAAAAGAGCAGAGATAACGATGAGGTTAGGGTAGTATTAAGTAGGTAATATCATTTCGTTTAAGTGCAGGGCGGGTGAATCCGCGGGGCACAGCTAGTTTGCAATTAATGCTGTGTGTAAGATGAAATTAGAAGGGTGTTGTTTACTATGAGCTTTTATCACCGCGCAGAACCATCGATTCTAATCTTTACTTCCAACAATTGATGAGATTGAAGTTGGGGATGAGCGGCCGGAATTGATAAATAGAAAGAAAGCGTATAGTCTTTCATCATGACAACGCCTTGAGCCAAACACATCCTTAGACACCGAGCAAAAATTAAGAGAGAGATTCGGGCTAGGAGGTGTATTAACACTTAATTGCAACTTGACCTTCCACCTTCAGGCTTCCATATGTTACGGTCTCAGAATTCTTTAGGTAGTGTTGGGTTAACATCGAGAGAGAACCGCCATCACTAAAAATCTCTTCAGTAACGGTATCATGTCACTGTCATGATTCAAGATGGTAAAAAGTTTTAGAAGAAAAATGGCACATCCATACTGTAATTAAATTTGTTTACATTTTGAAAAAAACAAAATGTCTTGAGTTTTCATATAAAATGTGAAAAACTTTTTCGCTAATCTATTATTTGTAAACCAATGTAAGTTGCGCTAACCTCAGATATGTTTGATGAATCATTAAATAGGTTTCAGCCTAGGCTCGAAATAGTTAGTTAAATTAAATTGCACCGAGGGTGAAACCGCGAGGCAGAGCTAGTAATTTGATAAAAGATATTGTCAACAGCTGCTCCGTGAAATCCAAGCGATGTTGGACGCGTCAGTGCTTCTCATGCAGCAGTACTCTGCCGTGGTGGCCAATCTGCCGCAGAACATCGCCAACGCTACCACACAAACTGACGTAATGTGAGTTAACACTGACTGATATGTATAAACTTATCTGTTTAAAACTTTAAACTACCTACTAAACTATCACAATTCTATCCAAAGTTCAGCGGCAGCAGCAGCAGCTCATGCTAGGTCATAATCGATCCGTTTTGGTTTTAGTACCACCATATTATTATATACCATAACAGAGTGATCACGAAAACCGTAAAATAATATAATGCTTGATATTTACTAGCTATACATGCGTAATAGATAACAGTGCGATGACGTTACAACAATGTGTTTGTACAGTGTACGAAAATGTTTGTTATGGAATAATCTATTGAGATTCAGAGTAAAGCAAATAGAATAGCTTTGTCGCTTGCCGTAGAAAAAAATGCGCACGTGGGATAATAAAATGAATACACAGGGTGTGTCGCGTGGCATCGTAGTCTCATGTTATTGTATTGTACGCATAATGATTTATGAATAATGGGTATTTAAAATTGTAAAATGACCCTTTGCCTTTGTTCAGAAAATTAAACGAGAACAAATATTTCTCTGCAGCCAAAACGAGCCTACGCCTGGACCGACGTCTGTAAAAGTAAAAACCGAGCCCGATGTGGTACTCGCCGCGTCGAGCGCGTCGCACACGCTCGCCACGCCCTCTACGAGCTCTGCCCCGCACACTCAAGATACTGAAGAAGTCTCCAGTTCGGACTCTACTAGTTTAAATGTCGATAGGTACACACATATATCACTTTCATTTTTGAGCTGTGCAGTGGGACCCGCATTATTGAATCCGATCATTATCTAATCCTGTGGGGCCCCTTGTACTCCTACATGCATCACTGCACGATTATGAACTTCAGCGAACAATACATATTATAAGCTATCATACTGAACCAATTATTCACAACTTGACGTGTAATTTCTCGACCGTTTACAAAATGTCGAAGTTAAAAGTTGAATTACCTAATACAATGCCTTATTGAAATAATATCACTCCTTGCTGAGTAATCAATAATGTTTTTGTACAGGTAGTTACATTCACAATTTTCAGCTCTTGTTTTTTTTATTACAATACTATTTGAACTTTCTTGACTGCGACTACTTGCTGTCGCCATATTGAATTATTGGCGACAGCAAGTAGTCGACGATAGCAACATAACTCTTAAGTTGGTTCGGGTAAAGGTTGTGTCATTACGTTTATGATTTTTGAAGCCTGCTAACCTTGTAGGGATCCCCGTTGATGTGAGCCTTTGTTCTCTTTATCTAGTTTTCTTTACAAAAATATTATGCGACCGCTGTATATTTTCCAGAGACCCGAAGACTGACGCCGACGCCGAGGAATTAAGAAGACGCCGATTGCAGAAATTTACGACGGCCAAATAATGCTCATGATGCATGGAAACTTTCAGTTCAAGTTATCAACTTTCTATTAACTCTAATGTAAAAAGTGTTTTGGTATGCAAACATTGTGTATTCTAATCAAAAACAAATGTATTTATGTTCTTGTAAATATAAAGGGTTATACACATGAATACATTTAAATAACACTTTATTTTTTTACACACTTCTTCTAATTCAACTAATTAGCAAATCTTAATTTAAGTAAAAATTAATTAAATTTGACCACATTATATTTTAGCAATTGTAAAAAGCATTAATATAACCATACACTTTTGGGTTGTAGTTTTCTAAGACTGGCGTACCGTGCCAATAACAACTTCTATCGTACAATTTCACATCATTTTTGCAGTACCACACATTCTTCGTACCCTCGACACCATCAACATTCAATGTGTTCAATTTGAGAACACCAAAATGATATTTCTGTCCGTCTGTTTGTATGCAGTTGACGTAAATCGGTTCTGGCAGGTCTCGAATTTCTTCCTGTGAATGATTAATATTTATTTTTATTACAGTAATATACCTTTGGAATTACAACTAATTATTTTGTGTCCCAGACAATTTTTCTATTCAATTAATTACAGAAAAAATATTGATTATTTATTTTATTTCCTATTATTAATCAAAACTTATCACAGTGTACCTTATTATAATTTATATATATACATTATATAATAAGATACACTATAATAAATGTAAGAATATGTCTTCATACAAGATATTTTCTTACATTTATTTAAATGAAGAGGTCGAGATCTTCTTGAACATAACATGGTCTTCTACACAGTTAATGATTTTACAACTTGATCTTAAGTTTTCCTCAGGTATAGTGTTTAGATTTTAAGGCTCGATTCTTAACACATGGCCTGATGTAAGGTAACTTGAGCTGTCATTTAGGGCATAGTTCTGTTAGAAGCTTATGAAGGATTAAAACTATTATTTTATGCTTCATACGCTGAAGCGGTAAGAAGATACTGTTGTAGCAACCCTAACAACCATTCATGGGTCTAAACCGACCTTAATAACTAATCATAATCCTTTTCCAATAAGAGAAGGATGGGAAGTGGAAGATGATTTGATGGGAGGGGATGGTTAGGAAAGGAAATAACCTTTTTAGTAGTAGGTTGGCACCAAATCTGCAACTCGTTAGCTTGTTGGAGATGCCTATGGGTAGCACTTATTTAATATCGGATGACCCACTTGCTTGTTAGTTACTTTTTTTGTATAAAAAAAGAATCGAAAATATTGTTAGTATTTTAACATTTGAAAGACAAAATTGAAATTGATTCAACCTTTCAATGTTACTTGATGGTATCCTTTTCATTCTCCATTTATTACCAAATATTTCTTTCTTCAATAATTCTTACACTAATTATAAAGAGGAAATATAATATTTGTTTCTAATGAGGAAATTATGAAACTTGCACTGATCTTATTTTTTTATAAAATGTATGGGGCTAGGTACAGTAGTGAGGAGTCAGAATGTGTCTATGAAGGCTTGTCTGGCAATACACATTGCTATACTAGTCCCCACTTTAATGTATGAAAGTAAGAGTTGAGTTTGGCAGGAAAAGCATGTAATGGCCGTTGAGATGCGATCTTTAAGACGTATGTTAGGGGTGACGTTGAATACTAGGATTAAAAAAAGCATTATAAGGGAAAAAAGGAGCTTAAAATTGGATGTTGACAAAAGGTATGTTTCAGTGGTAGGGCATGTTGACAGGATGACTTAAGAGAATAACGAAAAAAAATAGGGCGATATAAGGCGCACCCATAACCAACAAGTATGTATGCGCAGATGTTTGAATGAAGAAGAAGCGAGAGAAGTGTGCCAGGATCAAATGGAAAACCATGACCTCTGCCCACCCCTCTGGGTTACAGGCGTGACCGCATATTTATTTTATATTAATAGTTATTTATATGTATAATATATTTTTGTTTTCCGAAGTTTAAGTATATCCCTTACCCATTAAGCTTTTACTTCTCTAATAAATATATTCTCCCTCCAGCTAGAATTGTATTGCTATTTCATTACATGCATTATAAATATAGTGAAGTATTTGTAAGAAAATAGATGTTGTTAGGGAAAATGCCTAAAGCAAAGCTCTCATTGTAAGGAGCAGATCTTATTGCAAGAAAATAGTTACCCCATGCAACTCCTTTGCATATGCTGAGGCCACGGTGAATGCGTGAGTGAGCGCCCGTCCATAGATTTGTGCATCAGTCACTGGTGTCTCATATATATTGCTGACTTCAGTTCTGTTAAAATGCAGCCATGTTGTATGAGGATGTTTCTTTGTTACATTAAATTGAATAGCTGGAAGGAGATAAGAAGAGTGTTTAGCACAAAGCCAAAATATTATGTGTTTTACAGCATTCCTCTAATTAAAAAAAAATGATGAACAACATTATAACATAACTTTAAGAGTTGCGCAGTATGCCAGGTATAAATATAAAAAATAATTAAAAAGCTAAGGTGACCATGATGAGGTCCAGAACAAATTAAAATTAAGGTCTTCCAAATGTTAATTTTTTTTGTTTTGTTTTCTGCTAAAAGGCGAACAGGAGAACATCAGCGCAACGGTTGGTTGGCTTGTCACCAAAACTTTCAGCGATATATTTGTTGATGTGTCCAACAGAAATTAAGGCTGATGAATGGATGGCATGTAAGTGTTAGAAATTGACTCTTTTCTTTTGAAGACAATGCCCAAGGATCAAACTAATTATTATTCAGTTAAAATCACAAAAACAGATTCCATAGAGTACTAACTAATAAAAATAACTACTTCAATTTTCATGAGAAGATTTTTAGGTGGCGACTGTGATATCCACTAATACTTCAGTATAATTCAGGCAAAAATATTAGCTAGTAATTAGAAAAATGGAAACTCAATGATACAAGCTCACTTTAGAATCATAACTCTAATTCAATATTAACTATGGCTATAGATGTCAGTGTGAGAAACTTACGATATATGCTTTTTTCGTCGTAAAAATGTTCTGGAGGCAATGTTACTGTGTGCTTTACAGGATACAGGTCTGGTATTTCAACAAATGGAATATCCCTCTCCTTCATATCATGTGCCAATGGCTTGTTGCTTGTTACCAATATATTGGATACATCTTGAAATTGTATGAGGTCATCATCTTTATCAAACACTGTTTTACACTCGACATCATTCAAAGCATATCTGGTCTGAGTTAGTTCAAAATCACTACACCTTTCAATAAGTTGTAACAGTTTATTGGTAATTATTTGGCTGAAAGGGGAATACAAGAAAGAAATAGATATGTATTTTTTAGTTTCGACTGAAATAAACACTGAAATCTAATGATAAATAAATGAATGAAATGATCTAATGATAAATAGGAGACAATGGCTTTTTAACTTTTAATAATTACTGACACCCACCCATATCATAAGAATAGTATGTGGTTAGAAGTAAAGAGTTTCTAAACTCAATTTTTATGAGTTGTGAAGCATGTTTTTGTCAAGACATAATAAAATTTCTGTAATAGGCATCAAATTATTGAAACAGATGTTTATTAGGTCTTCTAATTTTTTATTTTTTTTTTATGTAATGGTGGCAAACAAGCAAGCGGATCACCCAATGTTAAGTGAACACTACCCATAGACATCCGCAACAAGCACATGTGTTGCAGATGCGTTGCCTACCTTTAATGGACAGAGGTGGGCGTAGACAGGAATAAGGATATTTCCTTTTTCCCATTAACCCCTCCCCGTCCAATCCTCCTCCCGTTCGCATCCTATCTTTATGAGGAAAGGGTGGGAAGGGGAAGAGGACTGAAATTAGTCCTCGGGCACCTCACTCATCAGACGAAACGCAGAATACTTCTACTTCACGCCTGTTTTCTGTGAGGTTGTGGTATTTCACCAGTCGAGCCGGCCCATTCGTGCAACAGATGTTGTTGCGTACCACTGTTAAATTTGTAATGGAATGGTTAAATGTCCAATGGAATGGTTTTAGTTTTAAAAAACTTACTTGCGTCTCCTATCTGTAATTCCTAAGATTCTCGGAAAGTTATAAGCAGGTCTTACAGGGTCT
>JWHW01027598.1:219718-233842 GCA_000931545.1 Papilio glaucus
TCACAATTCTGAATCGCGGTGTAGAGAATCTCCGCAACGTAATGACCCTCGACCGAGTGTTGTAGTTTAATTGAGTTTTACCCTAACACCTACTAGTATCAAGGCGAATCCGCGGTTCCTAGTCCTTATTGGAAAGGTTCTCGTCGGACACCCTGATAGTTGGAAGAAGGGCATATATATTTTTGGATTAGAGGACTACGCCCCCGCCTTCGTCTAACTGACTTGCAGGCAACGACTGTTCCGTCTTCCTGACTTGGCTGGTGGGACTAAGCCTATTTCAATTACCCTAAAATTGTCAACGCCTTCTAGTGAAGAGTAGTGTAACCTCGCTTTTGGAAGTAAACGTCTGACGTTATACAAGTGTTTTCTTCGTCGTGTGACGTTATTGGCAGTACCTATTACACAATTAAATTAAAAACTACAACTATATTAGAAAATATCTCTTATTTCGGTGTCCCCATCAAAGAGGATATGAAAGATGCCTACGGAAAATGCCTCCTCCAACTTTCTCCACTGCTTTTTGCCGCTCTTATCCAAATCAGTTATATTTACGATCTATTTACAATGTTTTTACTAATCTTCTCCTCACTCTTCATATAATATTGTCCTCCAAAACGTGTATTTATTTCTTGATTTTTTAAGGATCCGCCGCAACCGCATCAATTATATCGCAGTCTTGACAGATGAAGGTACCTCATATAACACTGCTCCAGTTTTAAATATGTACTTATACAGGTTATGTTTAGAATGAGAAGGAAACGAAAATACATCGTGTTGTGTGTACCCTGTGAAAATTTTGGGATTCCGTAGTTCAGTCGCGGTGATCGATGGCAAAACAATAGTGGTAGGTGTGGCCTTGCTCAAAGGTCTAATCCGATGTTTGAGAGTTTGAAAATTTGTTCAATCATTATAGATTTGGAATTGAATGTCGTACTAGAAAAAAGTTGCAATTGCAATCTGTAATTATTTTAGATAGATTACAAAATGTTTTATTATTATTTAGTTTTTAAATATTAAAAATTAATTGTATTATCGTGAGGTTATATTTAAAATTAATTATAAGTACAATAGCTAGTGATCGCAGCAATCTACAGGAGTAAATGACCAAGAAGACCGTGATCACTCGTCGTTCGCTTTGTCCAGTGTTACTAGTGCAAGATAATGCATGTGACATGACCTCCAGCTTTTAGGAAGTTCGTATTGCATTATTATTGTCAACTACCCAAAATGACCCTAAGTTACACTAAATACAACACAATCAACTAGGTTCTTTCTTTAGAATATCCCAAATGTTTCGGGATTTACATATATAAAGCCTAACTACTATGAAGTTACACTTTCACAAGTACTCTGTACAACGAGCCGTAAGGCAGTTTCTAAACGAGTCGCTCGCCAAGCGGTCTATTACAGAGGTAACCTTCAATCCGTCAACCCCCAAAAATGCCCAGACTTTGTCGAGGAGTGGCCTTATATCGCTTCCGTCCTGTTGTCAATTGAAGTTAGTCGCTGTCCACATTGTTCGTCAAATCAATGTCCGTGCTATTGACGGAAAGAGCGAGTAGTTTATCTGATGTAAGTGACGCTGCCCATAGACATAGACATCCGTAACAAGGAAATAAGTTGCGATGCGTTGCGTACTTTTATTGTACAGAGGAGGTGATAGACAGGATAAAAGATATTACCTTCTTCTATTCAACCTTCTCTTTCCTATTCTATCCTTTATAGAAAAATATGGGAAGAGGATTGAGAGGACATCGAGCCTCCGGCATCTCACTCATCACACGAACCGCGGAAGCAAAAATACCTACTTCTACTTCACGCTTGTTTTCTGTGAGGTTGTGGTATTTCACCGGTCGAGCCGACCCAAATGTGTCAAATTCAACATACCAGTGCTTCTTTGGTACATAGTCTTGACGAAATATTATAAAAGTCGTGAACTAAACGCTCGATCTGCCCTGAACTATTAATCAACTACAGTTAGACTAAAGCCCATTTTTATTTAGTAATAGTAAAACAATTGCTGCTTGCTTCAACTTGTTGGTACGAAATGTCACCGGTAGTACGTATACGCTTTTTCATTACAATCAATCAGGATTTTATTAGAGCGTTCGGAACAATTGTACAATCAGTCCTTTTACTTCGTTTATACAACGTTGTTAACGTTCAGATCGAGCGATGGTGTTATATGGCGAATAGTTCGGTGATATATGTCATGTAACTTATCGAGTAAAACTATACTACTCTATAAAGTAAACATACACTCAGTAGTAATACAGGTATGCCCTTGACCTCATTTCACCCCTCGAATCCCACATTTGATGTTAGAAGTGCATTTGGACTCGGGCATGTCTTTAAGCTGCATCCAGAACAGCGATTTTCCGCACCTCCATACATTAATCGATGTCCCAGTGAAGCTAGTGCAAGATTTTGCATTGCACAAAATGTAACAACTCAGCGTAAAATTATTTCTAATAATTTAGGGACGTGCATTTATACGACGATAGATAGTTAGTTAAAGAAACTCCATATGATTTCGTAAATATATATATTTAATTTTATATCTTCCATCAATACATACAACGACACTTATTTACGTACATTAAAATTTGGCTGCAATTAGATGTAAAACGTAACGTTTTTTTGTTATAATATGGCTCATTAACGATTAATATAATGTGCTGCATTCATACGCTGTATGAAATTTAACTTATTTTGCTAAATAACTACTTAAATCATCGAAAAACGAAACGGGGAAGACATTCGAATTTATTATGATAATACGTAGGTCACAGCACCGTCACATATCGTAACCCACCGGCCGGCGGCCGTGCGCTGGCGACAAGGTATGATATTGATGGAGGAGTAATACTTTACAAAATAAAACTTATCGAAATATCTTCGGTGTATGCTAGGAGCTATAAAAATTGAAAATAATACATCTAATTAATTTCATAACTAGTTAGACATTAGAATCCCTTATTACGAGATCAGCGACAGGTTGACGTCACCCGAAGTTGCAGCGTGTTGTTATTACATACCAGGTATTATTTAATGGTGCACCAATGTTCGCGGCACTTGATTAGATCGCTCTTTTTGCAGCTTGCCTAACAGCGAAAGTCCCTTTGGTAATTTCACATTAGGTTTACCGATTGGTGGGTATTTTAGATGTCCGAAATCTTTGGACCTTTCTGAATAGAAAACGAAAATAATTTTTATGTCCAACATTCTATGTATTATTTTAACCGCATATTGCAACAATTGCGGATCAAACATACAACACTTAATAACTATTATAAAATAAAACCTAACTATCTTTATAAAGTAACAAAATTAACTTATATTTACAGTATTATTAAATCGATAGCAGAATTTTACTATTTAATCTATATATGATTCATTTCAGTACTTTATAATTGAACAGATTTGTGATTGTAAATTGAATCACACTACGTAGTTTTTACAAGCTCGAGTAAAATAAAAAAAGAATCTGTGCCGAATAGTCACAGCACTATTGGCGCGGGAAATCATAAAAAATAAATTCAATGGTTGACAGATGACGCGAGAATTATATATTACATCTGTATTCTTTCAATGATTCATTTTGATACAAACCCTTAAACTTTAGCAATATTTTCTGCTGGTAAAGGAAAAATTAAAATGAAGTGATAATACTCGTGTTATTTTTATACTTTAAAACTGAAAGCAATAGGGTATGAATGTTTTATTATCTATGTAATATATCTGATAAAAGGACTTAAATAACATATAAACTGATCGTGATAATTAGTGTTTGTTTAATAATACGAAACAAAAATAAGAACAACAATAAGTTGTGATAGTAAGGCACCGTTGGTCGTGAATGGATACTTAATCATAATGTTTAATATGTTAATTGTATTTATAATAGAACCATCGACGCAGTCGTGTTTTATTTTTTTAATAAGTATAAATTCCACTGGTGGATGTTTATGAGATCAAGTCCGAAGTTTTATGTGACACCTTTAGTTAATTATAAAACTCAGGGACGCAGGAAAATAAAAATTATCTTAGTAACATCATTCGTTTCATTAAACATCCCTTTGTAATGACAAGCGACGAAAAATTTTTGCTTTAGTGATGTGACACATTTTTATAAACTGATTTAATCAAGCATCAATAAATTCATTAAAAAAAAAAACAGTAAAGGATTACAAAAAATCTATGGGTAAATATTTTGTAAAAACTGTAATCATATTATAAATTGTACAGGACGAGCTGAAAGGTAATAAATATTTTAACGCTTTTATAAATTTAATAGATCTAAAATACTATGGACAGAAGATCCACAAATCTTTTATTTCGTTGCTTAAATGAATTAAACAAAATGTCTGTGGTATGGAAAACAATCTGTAGAAATGTGTCAATCCTTTTAAATAATTGATCTCCTTAGATCTTTTGAAAGGCACTGCCTTTGTTTTAGTTTCTAATTACAGCCATAATAAAATATGAGTATAAAATTCAAAGTTAAATAAGTAAATGAAATAAAAATGGATGCTCTATGTAAATGTCTCATTCGTGGGTTAAAAGTAGGTTTGATAGTGACGTGCGGCTGTTGACTTGTTGACTTGTGTTCCGATGGCTGGCGATTCGGTTCAGTCGTCGTCTTTCTTTTCCATCTTGGGCTCGTACATGGCGTGCAGCTGTTCAGGAGATATTCTGCAAAAAAAAAACACAAATATTAAGCACAAATAATAAGCGACAACATTTCAATATGCCAGAGGTATTTTTTTTAATGAAAAAAACTATGTAAATAATAATAATAATATCCAGGGACATTATTCACACACGGCCAACTGATCCCAAACTAAACAGAGCTTGTAAATAGAATCCAGATCTTTGTTATTATTAGGCTTACCATAATTACGAAGAGCCAAACCGGGACGCAGAAGAGAAAGAGGCTCATTTTCATTTTGCTTTTCGCTTCATTTGTGTTTTTCATATTTGAAATGCAATCAAAATTATTATGAATTGAAAACATATTAATAAATGTGAATATTTTTTTTATTAAAAAGAAAAAGAGACAAAGTAAAGTAAAGTTTGACCGGGACCCCGGGACAGGGATCTCAAACCGGGATTATCCCGGTCAAACCGGGGCGTATGGTAAGCCTAGTTATTATTAAAAATGTAATACCTACTTAGCAATTCAATATAGAGTCCTACCTTTATACTATTCTGTTGTATTTCTGTTTACAAGAAAATGAAAAAATAAATTAAAATATGATTTTTTACATAAAAAAAGAATGACACGAACGATGTTGATAAACAATGAAAAAACTAAAATGAAAAGCACAAAAAAATGGCAAATTGTACCTACATATATAGGGTTTATATTGCTTGATGGGTGGAAAGAATCAAAGAAAGAAAAATGGAATCAAAATGAATGACCCCATATCCATTTGTCCTCCGGTTTATCGTAATTTTGTTTAATAAAATACCCTCAATAAAAAAAACTCCGTCTAGACGTTACGCAGGTAGCATCAGGCGGAGCTTAATCGGCCGAAATTAATTTGAGATTAAGTATTTTGTTTATCCAGATTAAAAAAGTTGGTAATTATTTTTTTATTTATCATCTACGGTTTGTTTACATTTTAAAACGAGGTTTTTGTATACTATGTACACAGATTACCTAAAAAATATAATTTTATTAAATATAAGGTGTCTCAACAGTACTATAGATAATAATTTCATTTAATTAAAAAGAGTATCCAAACTATGGGTCAAAAATACTGTTCTTCAAAATATCAATGCTGACGTCATCGTCGGGTTACGAAGATATAATGGCTTTACATTTTTATTGCGTAGAAATGATCGTACTGTGCGTGAAGTAAATTAAGGCGTAGAATACAATGTCGTTGAACATGGATATTATTTTGTGTTTCATGTACTGCGCATAATATATGGCGTAATATTGTGCAATATTTGGCGTCTACGATACCCACCCCCTTATTAAATAAATAGTTCTTATGTCAAAACTACATATTTAAGATTGTCGTCGTTTAATAATGTAAAAAAAAACTAAAAAACCAAATTTATATATTCAATACGTTATTTTGCGAAGGTCGGGCAAAGTTTTTACGAGATTGAGATCGTTTAAAACTTATTTATGATCCGAGACAACCAGTAAACATACTAATGTAAGTTATAAGATGCAGACGTTATAAAATTCATACAATATATAGAGTAATATTTAACTTGTTTTAATTTTATTTAGGAAAGAAATTACTCTGCAAAAGTGTATGCCTTCTGCAGGGGTAGACCTATATAAGTAGTTAAAGGAGTAAATTTACCTAAAGAAAATCTAATAAACCTTGAATGGTCGACTTGTCGCGGTTCGCTTTCGTGCTGGGGGTACATGACGGGACCGTAACCGATAAGTGAGTAGTTATTTGATATATTATGGTTTCAATACAAACCCGAGCAGGCTCTGGAGGTCGCAGACGAAACGGTATACGTAGCGCTTGCCGGCCGTCTTGTGAATTATATTCTTGTCGTAGTAATAGCGCAGGCCGCGCGACAGCTTCTCGTAGTTCATTTTGGGCTTGTTCTTGCGGATACCCCAGCGCCGGGCCACCTGTCATAAAAACATTTTTTTTAAATCTTGCGACGGTTTAACCATAATCTCACTTGATGACAAGCGCGACCGCTTGTACGCACAAATATGCATTATGCTAAACAGTTGAGTGACTTTGAAACACTCCTTGTCTTATTAAAATACAAAACTATTAAAAACTTAGGTTAGCTGTGGGTTAATGACGTCAATTCAATCGAAATTTAAAAAAGACTATAAAATATCCAGAATAATTCGGATAATGCTAATCGGAAATTAGGTTTTTTTATAGGCCATATAAATTTTTAGTACTGACAATGTTTTGATGATTTCGGAATAGAAGACAAACACCATTCCAAAAAGATCCACAAAGTAAACATCAGGTATAAAATGATTGTGTTTTAAATCTACGTTTGGTGTCTCTGTGTGCTACGTATGGTAGCTATGTAGCTATTTGGGATTGAGCTTGAGCTTGATTCTTAGAAAATAGATTAGTGAAAATTACTCGAGGAGGAATAGACATAATACTAAAATCAAATTCCGTGTCCTGTCTACACGCAAAACAAGCTCAGTTGTGAAGTAATGGTTGTTGTTTACAACAAAGTAAACGGACTACTTCTAATATGTATGTCACCTAAAACTTAAGAATCGGGGTTGGTTTTAATATTGAAAACAGCTAAAAAAATAATGTTTTCAATTGTTATTTTCTTTCTTTAAACTGCATTTATTTATTAGGTGATTTGTTCACTGTTTAAGTTATTAGTGATTTTTAAAATTAAGCGGAAGCAAGATGTATCTATTTAAAATATAAGGAAGATTTATTATAAGAATTCTATTGTACAATGAAACAAACATATTACGAAAAGGAAGAAAATAACTTGATTTATAACTAAACGTTTTAGGTTATATTACTGACCTCATCGGGATCGGTGAGCTTGAACTCCCAGCCGTCGCCGGTCCAGGAGATGAAGCCCTGGCAGCTCTTGTCGGTCAATAGCTCCAGCAGGAACTGCCACAGTTGTATCGGCCCTGATCCTGCAGAGTAACCCACGCTCGCTTTACTATGTACCACTCATTTTACACAACGAAGAACAAATCAACACGTTTACACAATTATTAACATTTTGAAACAACTGTTTTAATGACATTATTACACAGGATATATATTGTATTGAACCTTAAACCACTTCGGCACAGAATACATAATAGTACTACGTGACTTCGGTAACAATTTATAGGTTATGTTTTTTTTTTCAAAAACTATTAACAAACGTCACATTTTGTCATTGGCTAGTGTCGATATTAACTAAGGGTTTATAATGTACATAATATTTGGACATTAATACATAATAGCGTATATTATTAATTATAATAATATTTTAGTTATTGATTATTATACATTTTAGTTTTTTCCCCTATCCTCCTTAGTATCCTTAAACATTTCGCTTTACGTTTCAATATACAGTTCATCTTTAAAGGCTTGATTACACGTACCGAGCAACGCTGCCAGACGGTACTCGGCTTAGTAGGTGGAACGCAGACCGAGCTACTGTCTCACTGCTTTCGTGGGTCAAGCGCTCACCCGAGCACTCGAAGCAATGTTTATACTCACCCAGTCTCGGCCGAGAGCACTGCCTCGCCCGTTTACTCGGTACTCAAGCCTTGAGGTTATGTGGGTAGTGTATCTCACCGGTGAAGCAGGGTCCCGCGGCGGGGTAGGGCAGCTTGTCCTGCGGTAGTAACGCGTGCTGCTCTGCGGGCCACTCGGCCCACTCGCACGCGCCGCCGTACTCCGCCGCGTAGCCCTCGCCGTACACTTCGCCGCCGTACCGCCCGCCACTGTCTGCAAAGTAAACATTACTGTATTACATCATCGTCGAACCACTAATTGCTTAATACTTTCAAGAGAAAAGTGTAAGTTAAAATATTGTAAGAATCTAGCGTGGTATCAAATAGCGAGGTCTGTTCAGCCGTGGACTGATTACTAATCTCAATATTAAATATTGCAAATAACGTAAGTTATATAGATTAATTGTTTTCTGTACATCTGTTTTTGCTTATTTCAAATTATTCCTAAGATTTCTTCGCACACAGGATTACTCCATCTTGATACTGTTCATATCTGTATCTCTGTTATACAACACAATTAACATCAACATTCTTTAAAAGTATCAAGTTCTTATAAAACATTTTTATGGCGGAAAATTAAAATGGTAAGAGCCTTGTCCATGGTTCACTATGGTCACCAGTATGCGGCAATAAAGTTCTAAGCACGGCAGCAGGCAATACACTTACGAAGCTTCAGAAAAACTATAAATAAATGTAAAAGGACGATAGATATTTCATTGGTGTTATTTATCTAACATCGATTTCTTTAGAATTAATCGAATAGAAAACATAGTTTACATTACAAACAAAATCGTTTAAATGAATGCCACTCATTTATGAACTGCTCTGCGTGTTCATTACAAAAAAAATTATCATCGCCAAAATGTACATTCATCCGAATAGTAAAAACTATCGATGTTAAAATAACCGGTGGATTTCGCCTAGATTTCTACATCGTAAAAGAAACTACGGATGTTGAATTGGCTGGCGGATACGACTCGCCTATTTGTGTCATTTAGTTTAAAATATTCAGAAATTCGCACACAGGATGTCGAAAGTCGAGATTCCCACTGGCCAGTACTAACGTGGCACTCGATATGAACTGGTCAAAGCGATATAACTTTAACAATCTGTGTTAAAAGTACTAAAATTGTAACTTAATATCAACAACAGTAAATCGAAATTGAATAGTTAAGCTTGAAATTGTGAAGTGCAAACGACAAACATAAAGGTTATGTATTTGTGAATATATTTTTTAACTAATAAGTAAGTAAGTAGTGTACTTAATTTAAATGGCATGTTAATATTAATGTTAACGTTGTAGCGGTAGATGTTAATGTTAACAAAAACACTTTGAATCGCGGTTCAATTAGTTTTGAATTAAACCTTGAATTTACTTGCTATTGTCTTTTTAAAGTATTTACGCCAACTGAAAGGAGTTGTATGAGATTAATTGTAAAAAATATTTAACTCGACAATTACTTAGAAGGTATACAAGTAACGAGTTGAAAAATCGACAAATTAGTGTATTGTTGTGACATGTTTGAGAGATGAAAGAGTCAGGCGGTAAGGATCGTCCATCTTGAAATTGAATACGTTCATTAATTATACGCGATACAAGACATCCCTTTGTCGCTGCTAGCGTTTTGTGATCGTTTCTAATGACTGAACGCTTCTAGAATAATATTATGTTGCATATTCAAGGTTATTACAATATGCATGTTTATTATAAACTCTGCGAGCCCGTTTAAAATTAATTAGTTGTGTCTATACATAAATAAATACTGACGCGCGCTTGTTACACAAAATTACGTAAACGTCTTTCATTAGTCGGCCTACGAATGTTAAGCACTTGGCATTTTCTTACTTACTACACAAAGGTCTTACCTTTGTTATAATTTGTTTGTAGTGTTAACTTCTTTAGCCGCTTTAGACAATATTTGTAAGGGGAAAATTTTATAGGTTCGCGTGAACAGCATGCTCAACATGCGTCAGCAACACACGTCATCAACATGCTTATTTGAATTTGGAACGGCTTCAACGCACTTTTTTTCATTTATTTTTCTTGTATACAATATTGAATCTTATTGTTATAAATATATTTATTGATGAATTATCGCAATATATAGAATAGCGTATTTCCACCTGTTTTGCGTTTTCACTTCTGCAAGGAGTCCTTATGACTGTCTTAATAGCAACATATATTAAATACTTAAATAGCAACCATTTTGTTCTTAAAATCCATCATTTTGCGAAGTTCGACGATCTTTAAGGCAATTTAGGCAAGAACTTTGAATAGAGAACAGGTATTTTTCCAAACCTTACTTTCTGTACTATTAGCTTCGTATTCAATTTTACAATAAAATTCTCCTATACCTTTACAAGATAATAGAACATTTAAATAATTACTTACTTCGTGGATACGGCTTGTTATAGGTGTGTGGTTGGTATTTGTGTTCGTGCGTGAGCAAGGACTGAGAGTGCGCGTGCGCCTGGTGGTAGTAATCATCGAGGTAGGGTTGCGGCGGCGCGGCGGGCGCTCCGGACGGGTACTCTGGCGGGTAGTACTCCTCTAGGGGCGAAGCGCCGGGCGCCGAGGTGGCACCGCTCGCCTCGGGGTAGTACGTGCCCGATTCCCGCGGACCGCCGGTCGTGTAGCCACCTGTAAGAGTAACATTAATTGATTAGATTTCTAATTACGAAAGAGTAATTAGTGCTAGGCCTAATTTGAGCCATAATATTTGCTGAATATAAAGATATTAAGAAAATATATACACGTTTAAACATCCATGTCTGTCACAATATTAATTTTCCAAATTGCCAAATCTCTTCTCAATCTACATACATACAAATATACGTATGATTTGTCTAGGACTTATCACGACAGACTAGTCTACAGGCTTCTTAGGGGCTCTTCTATAGTCTAACACATAAGCAGCTTCAATATTCTTTGTTAGTATTTCATTTTTTTTTATTTAAATTTTCAAACTAGATAAGAGAACAAAAAACCTAATAAAATTATTCTTCACCTTTAGTAATTTCGTATAAAAATTATGTGATTGATTGCTCATTAATATAAAATATATCCGAATTAAACTTGTAAGAAATAGAGCTAGGGAAAGTGTAAAGAATGAATGGGCAGTTTGTATAAAGTTAACTTAAAACGTAGTTAAGTTGCGTAAGTCGGAGGCAGCTTTCGGCGGATATGGCTCTAGTGGCAGGTTTGTGAGCCAGTGAGGCAATCGCCAGCTATTTTGTCATTACGTACGGTCTGTCGGACTCCAAAGGATTTCCATTGATCGATTGATTTATATATTAATGTATTAAGAAACAACGTTACAGTTGCAATTTTAAGTAGCAAAAGATTGAAAATGTTAAGTTATTGACAAAGAAAAGGGGAAAGGGAGGGGAAGGAAAAAAAGAATAAATGGTTCCAGTCCCATTAGCGAAATGAGGACCGTATTGATGATGGACGTAGTCCTACGACAACATAAAAAATCATTCAGGAATACAAAACATTAAATCATTTGCAAACACCATCTACTACACAAGATGGTAGATTTTGTTAACTTAAGTATTTTAGCTGCTTATCGCGCTATTCAAAGCGGAACGCAGTAATGTAGCACAGGACGCCTATCAAAAAAGTACGCATGGAAAAGAACATATAAAATCTATTTTATCAAATTTCATAATAGAGCTTAGACTTAATTGGTGATTTTCATTAAAGGAATTTAACAGAGACCTTATTAGTAGGCATCATCTTCTAGCAGAATATTATACCAGTGTTCTTTTTAATTTTTGACATTATAGTTACGTAGATACTGAATAATCTTTCGTCATAGACTTTTAAGTGCACTAAAGTTTGTGTTCGTAACTTTTTTTCATATTTTGTATCTTTGAGATTTTACAAAATCACTATAGAGATTACACAACTAATAGTTTTGAA
Organism: Papilio glaucus; assembly: GCA_000931545.1. Classification (NCBI taxonomy): domain Eukaryota; kingdom Metazoa; phylum Arthropoda; class Insecta; order Lepidoptera; family Papilionidae; genus Papilio; species Papilio glaucus. The sequence continues at coordinate 231,859 of JWHW01027598.1, forward strand.
ATAAGGAAAACTTTATGCTTCAAATGATTATTCACCGTAGACTTGCCAAACAAACTGGCATGAAAGAAACATTCGAAGAAATAAATCTTAGCAAAAATTTAATTCCTTGATTTAAATTTCGAATTTGGAATGTTTAAAATTGAGCCCGCAGCAGTATATCGCTGCGTGTGCGCGGGGCCCGCGCGGCGAGGCGCGACGGTCGCGGTTCACGGCGCGCCCTTTGTTCTGCGCCGGACCCGCGGCTACACACCTCACCTCACGACTGTGTTCGTTTACAACCTCGCAAATTGCAAACTCACTTTTGAAACGGTTTTATTTTTTTAAATGTATAGAATAAAGGAGCTATCATAGAATTGAATGCTGCAAACATGCTCGTCGTTTATTAATAGGTTATTTTAATTGCGGCCTTTGTAGTGTCTCGATCGGTGAATCGATATGCATTTCGGGCGTTCCCTTCCTACTCTTTTCAACAAATTCATCACATCTTCTTAAAAAATAAATACATAAACGGCTTAATAATAAATAGGTCCCCCTTCTCAGGTCCAGTCAACAGTTATCAGGCTTCTTTCATATTCACGTACATACGTGTAGTGTTATCAGAAGTGATTATAAATAAACATTGGTATACTTCTGGACCACATGTTTACGATATCTGAGAGAATAAGTTACGGTATGTTATAAAAGTAAATTCTGGTTTAGCACGTACAAACATACTTCTTAATTTAATTTTGCCAAAGACAAAATCAACGTTTATAAAGATCAATTAATATCAGTAGTATACTAAAAGTTCTTTAGAGTCTGTGACAAATTACATTTAAGAGATATTATTAATTATTAATAATATCTCTTAAAATGTATGTATGTCCTATCTATACTGTAACGGTAAAGGTAGTTTTTAACTGAGTTATATACATAATCGAAGACTTTATCCGAGTATATATTTAGATAATCGACTTCTTCGTACAATTTTACTAGATAGAGTTATCGTGAACTCTTTAAAGATTCGGTCTCACCCAATTAACTCTACGAACGCCAGCTAATTATATTTAAATAAATTCTTTTCGAAAAGAAACTTTATCTTCATACTATAAATTAAAAGGTTAAGTGAACAAAAGGTGTTGAGTTACATCCGTAATCGATTTTTTGTCTAATCGAGTCGACACTCGATCGGTACTGGCTGCAATAAAATGCATATAATTTGCTCGTTTTTATTTCGTCGCTTGGGCAATATCCTTTTCCACTTATCTTTGATAATTTTCCATTTAATTACATTTCAAATGTAAAACAGTGTTCGTTAACTTTATCAGGTTTTAAATAAAATATAATTAATTTGGTCATTTCGATGCGCCTCGATAGTTTGACTCCATTTGGACACCTTTATCGATTTTGACTCCGAGATACGGTACAAAACGTGTAGTCAATGAATAGGCAAAATTAACATGTAATTCAATATAGTTTTACTAAAGAGACAGTTTGTTTGAAAGCGTACATCATTTACGACTGTGCTTGACATGTGAAGTACTAATTTGATAAATCTCTACTACAATTACAGTAGATTACCATAAATTAAAGATTTTTATAGTACAGCAGATACTATTTCTGCTGCCTGGTGGCAAATACGTTCCAGTTAAAAAAAATCATTTAAGTACGTTAATGTATTTAATAAAATGCTTTTAAATGAACAATAGGCAAGTTTAGGTACTAAGTTGCGTATACCTATTGCGGTCACTAACACCAGATGTACAGCTTGCTCCTTAGCCATCTTCTTCCATAAAAAATACACTGAACAAGTCGATAGAACTTGTACAACTTATGAATATAAGCTTATACAATGAATTTGCAAAATGTTCATCCTTGTTACATCAAATAATATGATAATTTATTGTGGGTAATAGTCGGAAGCAGTGGTGGCTACTATCGGTTCGATTGGGCAATTTAACAATAGAGCGATGTCGTTGGCGAGCGGCGAGCGGCGATCGGCGGC
>JWHW01027598.1:241772-301231 GCA_000931545.1 Papilio glaucus
GCCGTCTGTTTATATGGGTCGTTACCAGATTGTAAATAGATCAGAAGATAGCAGATGATTGTAATATCATTCATAATAGTAAAAAAATATGGCTATCTCTAAATCTGCATTTATTGTATATCTATGTCTATCACAAGTACTTCAAAGATAAGCTCTCATGTAATTTCCCATCGGAACCAACAGAGATGAATATTCTCCACTAGCCATATTCATAATACAAGACATATTTTTTATACATCTGCATCATAATATTCGGCCGGATATCATTGGTGGCCGTAAATTGTTTCGATAAAACTGAATACTTCGGTCATTTCTCCGCTCGTGTTGTCGGTGTACAGCGGGGAAGTGAGTAAAAAAACTTGTGTTTAATTATTCTATACGCACGGATTTTTTATTGGCAATAAATATCGGATCTGGTGTGAGAGGCGACGGCGACGTGGCTGTGGAGCGTCGCCGTGCAAGAACTGACTGGGTCTTTTTATTTTTAAACAAAGTTGAGGTCATACACTATAATAATTTCTTTCCAGTTATAGATATGTTTGAGTGATTATTGATTTAAAATCGTGACTCGTGAATCGTGCTATCATTTTTATTACAGTTACCAGTGAAATTAACTGAGCTATAATGATTCTCCGTCTTCAGATGACGTATTACAACACAGGGTTAAACTACTGAAGAAAAGCTATGTCTAAGAATCGAGAAGAAATCGAGAAAAGTTTGGCTATATCAATACGCAGTGTTCGGGAGTCCACTGTTTGTCCAAGGTTTCTACGAAACACGATTTTCCATTGATATTTGGTTTTGACCGTCTAGTTATCGTCGTTGGCATCGTAACTCTATCTGGCCACAGATTACAACTCTCAAACGCGCTCGTTAAACCGGTAGCCATGTTTAATGATCCGTCAAGTGTATTGCCACTTCAGCCTGGATAGATAGATATTAGACACTTTTTTATTTCATTCTTTTTCGGCAGCTTGTCACGTACTACAAATTTCACAGAGAAATATTTATTATTCATAGTTCAGATTGGTAAAATTAAATTATCAAAATTGTTAAGGATTAATAATTTTGAGTTTCATAGGATCATCAAGTTTACTAGGATTGAAAATTTTGAGCCAAGTCTTAAGGTCACAGTTCTAATGCCAATTTATACTTTAACAGCGATATTATATTTGTAGAGTTAGAGCCATAAATAATTCTTAGAAATCCAATCATAGACCAATAAAAGCTAAATTCCATCGACCATTACCTCTGTCTAGGCCTAATAAACCACAGAGCCGATGAAATACCAGACAGCGCGTTGCTTACGCCTCATTACACACGCACGTAGGATTTACAGTATGATACATCGCGCATTTATTTTGTAACAATTGTTCATAAATAAAAAAAAAACTTCTGTCAACCTTATTACTTAATCAGGGTCGGAGTTAGAAAATAAATTACGAATTTTGACTCGTTTTATTTTTGCAAGCATGTGCCTTTGTGTTTGACCTAGACGGTAATGTTACACTTGTTACTTAAATATTAAATGTCAGTTGGTGTCGTATGCGACGTCTATGGTCAGTAGCGCGGCAGGTGCGCGGCCACCTGCGCACGCGCCGCTCGTTACAAAAACGCCTCGCGAACGACCCGCGCGCACTGCCCGCGCTCCGACCGACCCTCGCGCCGCCAGGGAAGCCGTGTCAAGACTTGCACTACTTAATGTTTAATGAAACTAGTGATCGCCCAGTGCTCGAAATTCAAACATATTTCTTTAAGTTTTATTTTAGTTAGTAATTCTTAAAAAACATATAATCCACGGAATTTTTAAATATTACACACACCTCCGAACCAGCAATATGTTTAAAAAGTTTTTATTTATACCTACATATTTAGAACAGACACTGGCCCATTAATGATCGTTTATGAGCCATTTAAAAATGATATATTAATCTTGAGAAACTGCACATTTGTAAGGTTACTGGGTAACAATGTGCCATAATCTATGTCTTTGACGCACAGACGTTAATTAAAGTTTAACCTTAAACATTAAATACTTATAATGGTCGGTGTTTGATAGATACGGCTGGCGCGTGGCGTGTCGCTTATGATACAATAAGAAAAACGTTTTATAAGCGAAAAGTATTATTTGAAAAAGGAGGACTTGTGCTGTGACTAAAATTGAGAAAGATATGTTTGTGGTGGTTTAGGCGTTTTGAAAGGACGGATGAAAAAAGCATGGCAAGACAAACTTGTGGTGCAATAGAGAGTCACAATGCTGGTGACATCCTAGGATCCAGGGAAGTGACATAATGTAGACAGACCTTAAATCGACGTGTATATGCGTTGATGTATAGATGTAACATAACCGAGAGAGTTACGACATACCCTAAACAGCTAAATGTGAATAAAACAAACTTGCCTAGCCCTCTTGTTACGAATATGAAAGCCCATTTTCTATTTATTATAAAAATACTCATAATATAATGATCTTTAATTGTAATTTCAGAACTCCCTGTTATCCAATGGTTATGAATGAACGGGAGGTGATATAATGAGAGCGAGCGGCAGACGCCCGGCCGACAGGATGTAGTGGCGCTACGAGCGCGGGCTCCGCGGCCGGAAGCGCAGCCCATCAATGGACCTACGTGATGAGCCTTACGTCACACCATCATAAACAGAACAAATAACTATACTATAGGATATATCAAAATATTTATTATCATTCCAGGTGAAATGTTGCATACATACAACAAAGGTAACATTTTTTTAATTAAAAAAACCATGAATTGGTATTTTGTGATAAATTATTTATTTTAATTGAAAATAGCGCAAATATAAAATAGCGAAGTCATTTTATATTACGGCGAATGACATCAACGGTAAAGGATTGGTTATTGTGCCCTATATATTTGTCAGATCTTCTTAAGATCGGAGCTTCAAGACTCAAGTCGCCAAAAACTTAACATTTATAAGTTGCACAAACAACATTGCATCCTAAGTGGCTTATTCTAGAAACGGTCGCACATCGAAAGAATAATGTAATACATGTAGTTGATTACACAATAGTTTCTTGTAACTTGTTACACGATTTTAATGGAAAAAAAATAACGTCGGATGTGCACGAGAGGCGGTTTACATCGTAGAGCGAGGAGACGGCCGGAAATGGCCATTTTGTTGTATCAATGAACGGCGGTTATGACGTCACCCTCGACTAGACAATGACGTCGTAACGCCGACATGCATTGAATATTCATATGGTATTATTATATTTATATCTACGATATTAAATATAAATGTATTAAAGACATACATACATACATAAATGTGAAGCCATTGTGTTATAAGTCTAGTTTAGTCTATGTACGGAGGCCATCTCCAGCTAAGAGACACTCCGGAAACTACATACAAACGCGCGAAATGGCACATTCACACAACATGCGCATTGACAAGACCCCTGAGGGCCACTCACTATTGACAGCAACAGCCTTTTTGTTTGCGTACTTCTACTATCTTCTTACTTATACTGTGGCGATACTGAACGTGGCAGGGATTAACTCAATTGCTGAATACTGAGAAAAAAATACTTCTTAAAAACCTCAACTTCTAATCACAAGAATAGTAGTAAAGTTTTTAAAGTAATTATTATAATCTAATACTAATTACTTTGTATTGTTTTAGTTTAATTTGGTAATGACAATTTGGTTTGATATTGTGATGGAACCCGAAACGTTCGGTTCTTTAGCGTGGCACAAGAAGTCAGGTAGAAGCTGCGTAACGTTGCAAAAAGTGGCATACAAGAAATTAAAATGTTATCTATAAAACAATGGATCAATGGTGAAAAAAAGCAAATAAAACTGTATATCTATGGAGTAACGCCTAACTACAATACTAATAACTACGTATTAGTGACATCATGTATAACTAACCCATTAATTCATGTAAAATCCATATTGTTAATTTTTTATAAAGGATTAATCTTAAAACAAAGACCAGTGATAATTTACGATAATACTAACATGGCGGAATTTATTTTACCTCATTATAACATTTTGGGTATTTATAATAATTCAACATGTAATTAAACCGCTTCCAGCAGAACTTAAAAGCTTATATACATTTTTTTAGATGCATAATATATCGTTGTTAGGAACTAAATCGCTTGTTAATTTGGACGTAATTCTAGTGAAACGTCTTCCAGGTTGCCAGGAACAATAATAATCCGTTGGGATAAAAAAAAGTTTTGTAGTTGTCAACATGAATCCAGGACAATTTCGTATTTATTCATATTTTATATTAAGTATTATTATAGTGTACTTGACGTAATTTCTATGATATATTTTCCTCAATGTAAGTTTATTATTGTTTAGTTATTCGAAAATAAAACATTTTAGTTACGTTATTGAAACAAAAAGCATCATATATATTTCCAAGTTGGTGGTGTAAAAGTTATTTTTTATATCTGTACTAATATACAAGGAAAAAGATTTGATTGTTTGTTCTTTCCGGATAAACTCAAAAACTCTTCTATCAGCTGTGTATACCTTGGATATATTTGTTTTCTTTTTTTTTAAATTGTCTACCCGAGCGAAGCTGGGGCGGGTTGCCAGTACCTATATTATAAATAAGCTATATGATTCACTTATTCAGAAAATAATAGTAGATAGTTATTAAAAACAATTAAATTAAAGATATCTAGCAAAAATGTATTTCATGGTTCTAACGTTTTATAAATTAATTGGGATAAAAAGAGTCTCTCCGTGTTTTAAATTGAGAATGTGGAAATAATTATGTCCCTATTAGATTATTTATTTAGAGGGGTAGCATTAGAGGTAGGTGATGTAGAAGTTACAAAGACTATAACATTTTTAATGTGCAATGTTGAAATTAAGATTGCATGATACAGACGCCGACCACGAACAAACATTGTTTAATACTAACAACTATTGTGTTCAATAAGTACATAATTATTAAGTAAAACCGAATTTTTAGTGTAAGCAATGAACATATATTAGTGAAGTTTTTTCATTAATCTTCCATATAAATTTGATAAAATATATATTTCCAATAGCTATGAGCTGGTTAACGAAGGCAAGTCGCTTCGGCCTGGGCGAATACGGCGTATCATCTGTAGAACAGGTGCCTATGTGCGCGGTGCGTTAGACAGGTGTCTAATGGGGACTTCTTTTGTGACTTAGAATATCCAAACGAGGATATTGGACTAGAATAATTTATGTCAATGTGTGTAGGTTGTTCAGACGGCCGGTGTGAGGGCACGCTAAAGGTTATTCAATTAACTATATTGAATTAACCATAAAACACATACACTAGTCAAGATAGTGGTCGCTATCAATATTAGTAGGAAGTTATCCTGAAGGTCAGGTACAAGCCATGTTCATTAATAATCGTTTTAAATTTTAAACTTAATATTACTCTATCCAAAGTATGTATGAACATAGGTTTCAAATATTCTCTTTAGGACCATATACCCCCCATATTGTCTTTTGTATGTATTTTATGTATAACGACAAAACAGAACTAACACTCTGTTTCTGAAAGGCCAATCAACGGAAGAATTAGACAGCTCAAACGTATGATCAAATGTCAATTGAGAAAAAAAATGACAAAACTTTTAGAAACCGGGCTTTTATCTTTTTATTATTTGTGTTGACATGTCATTGGCTTTTTGTATCTACATTACATTATTATTTACATATTCGAATATTATACGAGAATATTCTAAAAATGTTTGCATAAAATAAAATGAAATTAATTTCTATATCTACACATTATGTTAATTCAAGCGGGTATTATGCTTTATTTTCGATAAATAAACTTTGTATAATCAATTTTATTCTATTTGGCTGTTATAGAGTGACAGATTTACAGCTAGCCCCTCTACTAGGCCTAATTTGAAAAATAAAAATGGCGAATGGCGCATTTTGAAAAGCCCAACTCAATATTTATCGCCAGACTACTGATAACTTTACGCTATTGATGATAAGCCTAACAATCTTCATTAGCATTAAAATAAATTTACGGTGTTAATGATCTCCTGCGGCAGTTACATTGTACATGGAATGAATTTTAAGGCACGTACACACCAGATGCGGTACAAATACATTACGGTCACGTCGAAGAATTCGAATAAGATTTTCGACGGCCTGTAAAAGGAAGGAAACGATTACAGAAAGGTGAGCGACCTGCACCGTTACTTATTATTGGTTACCATTTGTGACCACTCGTTGCTTAGCTTAGGACTTTACTACACCAGTATGAAATATGTATTTGGAATGTAAAAAAACTTAAGAAAAGTATACACCTTTATTACAATACTTTTAAACCAATATAAATAAATATCAATAAAATTTATTGTAAATTCATTTTCTTTGTTACATAGTGGCTTGCAACCTAATCCAGGTCATCATTATACATTCATAGATTTGTTAAATTTAGACATTGGAATACCGGATGCTTTTTATTTAAAATAGAGCAACTTCGAAGCACTCATGATTCGCAAACGTCGTGTTATGTAGGCCTACACCGTACTTACTATTCGATTACGTAAGCAGCAATACTCTTAGGTAAATAAATGTTATCTTTTCAAAAAACGATTAATGTTGTAAAATTAATTAGAAATATTGATAATATTTCTACCATTATAGATACAAGGTTCCCAAAGAATTGGAACCGAAAACATGTAATTTTTTAAATAACGTAAATCGTCAATTAAGTCTTCATATGTTTAAACATCATGTACATTATGTTATAGTAAAGAATATAATTATATAAATATAATGCAAGCGAGCTGAACTATTATCACATTAGTGTGATATCAGCCTTATTGTGCGCACAAAATCAACACCTATCCTATCTTACGTGTAGCATGAATATTCAAGCAATCCCGTGCTTGCGTGACATCCATTTTATTTTTGTTTAACCTATGATATCTTTGTTGAAACACTACATTTTAAACGCGCCGTAATATATTCAAACTTGTTAAAATAATTAATTTAATTTCGGACCTAATGGACCTCAAAATTTTTTTGTGCGGCCATTTCTGTAATAGCTCTTAGTTTTAATATTTTGTTTCCATTAGTTTTGAGCAATAACTTGATATTATCTATGCCAAAATCAAATTAGTGACATAATTTGCACTTGACATTTGTACATACATAATGTTAAAAATGATGTAGAAAGCGGCATTCTAAAAAAAGTTCTTAAGTTGTTGGACGTTAAGAAGTTAAAGATATGATTTCAATTTTTTTTGTTAAAATTTGATATTTATGGTGTCCTTATATTTTTGATCACCTGATTACGTCGCCTATGAATACCCCAGAGAAGGTGCATGTGTATTATCGGCCTTTCAAGAGGGAGTAGGTTCACTTTTTGGATGATCTTAAGTCGTACATTTAATAATGAATACCATATGAGCTATAGATATTTATTATATTTATAGGCTTTGGATTCGGTTAGTGTCGTAGTCTTAAAACTACTCAACTATTGTCATGGACCAATGTCATTATTAATCAGAACCTTTAGCTTAGTGTTTAAAGCATATTTGTGTAAAATATTGTTTAGAATTGTACAACGCGGCATGCTTTGCTCGTCTAAAAGTAAAAAATCAATAAACTAACAGAATACAGTACACATATTTAGTATATGCAATCAGTAACAGAAGCAAAGCTTCGCCATTCACTAACAGCGATATTGAATATAGATGCGGTGTTCAAATTATTTTCACGTATCTGTGTATGCAAATGTTGGTTTTGTGACGTTTGTGCGGAGCTTTTTATGCGCGGCACGCGGCGGAAGCGCGAGGTGCGCCCGCGCCGGATCCAACATGGCGGGCGAAAGTACTTCCGCCCGTGAGCTTCGGCTATCAATGAAATCTTTTTTTTATCTGTAGGGACACAGATAGTAATTTAAAAAATGTTTAGCCTATAATATATTTTATGGACGGCTTATTATACATATGATACTATATTCTTCCTTCAATTATTAAATTTTTTGTAATTAAATATACTTTTTCTCTTTAAAGAATTAATAAATTAATGAAGAAATGTATATGTAAATAATTTAAAGTACTTCTTTGTGTACTAAAGATACCGTCATTCTTTAAAGTTTTCATAACTTTTTCATATAATAGAAAAAAAAATCAGATCAAACTTTCTCAGATCGTAGAAAAATGTGTCCATGAAAAATATCAGCTGAGACGTGGAGGTGCGGTACAAATTATTCTATTATAATTTGATCAAGATATGTAAATATGGAAGGGGTTGGGGAAGGCCTGTCCTCCAGCAATGCAGTGATACAGGCTGATGGCGATGATGATGGTATGTTTCTTAGTTCGGTTAAAAGTCAAGTGCTATATCTGCCCATCTCAATTCAATAATTTACTGTTTTAAAACTCTATTGTTTCTACTCGAGGATTGTAACCAGCGCAGCGTACAAAGTACAAAGTATTGAAGATAAGAGAATACAAAACAACTTCGACTTCGTTAATTAACTTGCTATTTTCCTGAATTATATTACATGGGGCTACGCGATAAGAAAAATATGTGATGGATTTATATATAATTTTGTTCGAGCGCGTTCATGGAATTATTTAAATTTAAACAGTTGAGGAAATATATTATCAATATTTATTCAATTCAAATGAAATCAATGAAACTTATAATTTTTGAGAAGTAAATTATAAAAACCTTATTTATGTCTTTTACCAAAGTATAGATTTATAAAAAAGTTTTATTCAGACAAAAACGTATTACACGACAGTAAACAGTGTAAACAGTTTTAAAATATAGATATCGACAAACGGATGGAAATAACCTAGTAACTATGTAACGAAAAATTACTTTCGTTTCATCGAGGCTATTGGATCCATATACCATTGCTAGAAATATAGATTGTAAGTATACAATACTCGGAGATTCGACCTTTCAGTTAACACCTTATCATAGACAGGAGGAATCAGATGCCTACTTAAAATAGTAATCATAATAATATATGTTGAAAAGAAAAGTATATAACCTGAAGTCAGCAAGTAGGTTGGATCTGTGTTGAGGTTGTCTAAAGTCGGATCAAAAGCGAGTCTATGGTGGTCGTTATAGTTCGACTTAGGGGCACCACACACTGATTGTTCATAGCCGAGCCTCGAGGTGAGCGCGTTATCATACCCCCTGCTGTCCCTCTGTTCCGCACTTTCATTGTACTGCTTGTTCACTTTTGCACTGTAGTCCGTGAAGTTGAGCTTCGTCAGTGTCATCATGGGGAGGTGCAGCGGCGCCAGCGCCGGCGGTGCGGCGACTTCGCCCGGCGCCTCCACGATAAGCATAGCTGCTTTTCTTTCAGTACCCGTTTTGCACTACTGCATCACAATTTCGCACTAATTTCAAATAGTTCAATACTGTTTGCTTTTTAAACAAAATTAAATATATTTTCAAATTCATTCGAATTTAAAATTAATATGAATTAAATATTATTTGAATTGATTGTAAGAAATTTGTTTACGAAGCTACGCTCGGCAACAGACACGCTTACGAGGGTAACGTAACACCGTCTCGTTGTGGGTCTTACAGACGACTGAGGCGAGCTTTCGGGCAGTTTGTTCGGGCGGGTCGAGAGAGGGCGGCCGCGCGCCGCGCGCCGAGCGCCGCCGAGCGCTAGCGGAGACGCACGACGCCGAGGTACAGTCGCGACCTGTCGCGCCACCTGCCACACCGACCAACTGTTGCACGACCGTTGATTTTTTTCGATACCCCTCTATCATAAAAATTAGCACAAGCACCTTCGCTGTCTAATTAACACAAGTAAAATACCGTAACAACAGTAAAAGATAAATGTACGGCACTAAAGCCCACAATTAACAATATGCTTAGATTGTTTGTAAGATTTTTCCTTCTACCTAGTGTAAGGAAAAATGTTGTCATGTATATGTCTACATATAAAAAATAGACTTTACTTAATTTATAAAACGTATACTTGCTCTGAGACATGATAAACATGTATATATGGTTGAATATTTTAAGCTCATAACTGAAACAAATTAGTAAAATTATTTATACACTTTTATAAATTATATTTGCATGACTCAATTGACTGAAATAATTTTTAGAAAACAACAAATCGAATTTCGATTTGGTGACTTTTGCATCGTTTGGTTTATAAATCGTATACCATAAAAAAATAAACCACTGGCATAAATCTAAGAACAGGTGGGATAGCGCGACAATAGTTAAGAATAAATAAATTATCAACAAAAATAAACCCATGTATCTTAGAAATCAAATTTAAGATTGACTAGAAGAACAATAGATCAAAAAGTTCGTCGAAACTGTTTCAAATTCAAATAAACATGTTGTTGACGCATGTTAAGCATGTTGTTCACGCGAACCTATAAGATTTTACCCTACAAAATATCGTCTAACGTGGCTCAAGAAGTTTACACTGCAAGTTTAAGGATTACGGATTTGAAATTTAAGTGTTTTTCATTAGTTATGATATTATACATTTTTTTTATTTCCATAATGATTTTATTGTTTTGTTACGCGTGCGATACTGGCAACATAAGACGTTATAACAAAATAATGAGATAAAATAAACAATAATAATTTCGAGGTGGTGAATTGTTCCGCCGCTTCCCATGGCGGTGACGAGGTAAACCGTAATTACGTATAATGATTATGAGTGATGTGACGCGCACGACCTTGACGTTGGCTAGCGTTGTTTGCAACGTCGTACGATTCTTGGAGACCGTTTCAATTTAAATAATTTTTGCGCTTCTCTAATTTTAAACATCATCGAATTCCTTAATCTAGGTAAACAAGGGACATATAACCATGTAAATTATCATAGACAAGATCGTACGAGTACGTTTGAGCTACGACAGGGAAGACGTGATCTATCACTTCCTTTACTCCATATGCTTTTAATATCTTTGTTTAAGTCACCTTTAGAGTCATTTTAGAGTCCTCACCTATCCTATCTCGTCGATATCAGCTTTTGTTTTATTTATTTATTTTAGTACATCCACATCATATATCACACACTTACAATTAATTATAACTGACATAGAATTATAGTCTTATATATATGGAAACAACGGAGTACATATAATTTGTAAAAGTACAACTTTAGTCATATTTAATTTTATAATTTTAACATAAATTAAACATTTTCTTTACTCATATAATAATTAGTTACAGTTTCTTTGAAAACGCTGTAATTTTTATTAAACAAGTCTAAGTTATTAGAACTATCGAGCCCAGTTATTTTGTTGTATTCGCTACAAATCCTATTCAGAGGCGACAGTTTGTCAGGTATGTTCGTTAACAACACTGCTATTTCCTTTTTCATTATAGATACACAGTACTCAAGTACAATATATCCTAGAGATTGTTGTTATAGTAGTGGTACAATATACTAGACATTGTCAAATATTTGCATAGAAAATTCGACACCAATATTTACTTTCAACTTAAAAGATTGTTTACAATGGATATTTAAATACATAAGGGTAAGAATAGACAGATGTGATCATATCTTATAGTATGTAGTGAGCCAAATCGCGAATTTGATTCGGTGGGGCGGGAAGAAATTTTGGGGGGCGGCGCTGGGTCGAAATCAGGTCAAGTTACAAGGGGTGGACTCCGATGGTACAAAAGACATAGAAGGGGACTATAAGGTCCCGGGGGATAATAGACACCTGAGCACGTGTGCAGCCGGATACAGAGGGCCATTGTCTACCGGAGGAAGTGATTTCGATGTCGGAAGATCCGAATTGTTTTTTTTTTTATTGCCAGGCAGCGTGCCTCATACGCATTACGATTGATGACTCGGATTATATTGAATAAAAGATCAATTAAATCATATCCTGCTATGCAATTCACATATAGTATTATTTTAAGAACATTTCTGTTACTATATTTCTAGTTGTTGTGGACATTTATTACTAGCGTGCCACCTACTATAAAACGTATTTTATAAAGGGAATAAACGATATGTTCATATATGATCAATTTTATTATATCACCTGGACTTATAATGTTGTTTTTAGATTCATTATTTCCCAACACTTTCTTGAAGTCAGTTAACGAAATGAATTTTAAGTACATATTACGTAGATTTATGCAACATTTGCAAGTTTCTCGGTGTGTACTTTAGCAAAATACTATGTCAGAGCTCGGCGAAATGCAATTAGCGGCGTAGTGTGCCGCAGCGAGGGGAAATGGCTCTGGAAATTACTTTTCCATATTTGAATAAATGGGCCACGGAAATAAACACACTAGGGATATTGTCTCTTATGAAACAATCTCCCGGGGCCGCGCATCACGCTGGTGTCGACGGGAAATCGAAATATTTTAACTGGCAATATTTAAAATTTCAAATGATTTTATATACTACTTGTATAAGGTATACGCATGAGTAAATTTGTATTTTAGTTACTACTTACTTATTTTGTGTTTGTTGTATGGAGAAAATTAGGTCCTGATATATTCTCGCTTATAACACATTCTCATATTAAGTATGTTTACTCATTAATCAACAAGTGTTTTTTATGTTTCTTTTTTTAGTGTATAAACAATCCCGTCGAAATACATCAGTGTGACAGTGCCGGACAATTTTGTAACAAAAATTGACGATGGCAATGTCTCCATTATTTATAGTTAAGTTATTCGTAAGCTAGGTAACTCATCGGAAATGTAGTTATATCAGAGTTAAGTATGCAGGTCACGATACAATTTTGTGTATTGCAATCTTGTCCACGATCGACTTATGCGTTGATCATAGACAATTGAGTTTTTCTTTATTTCTTGTACAGCCTACATATTTTTATCTAATAGGAACAGAATCTGTCGGCAAAGAAAAAGACGCAAATTACGTATGGCATTCGCGTAATGTCGATCGCAAAAAGGCAAAGTAATATTGAAATACCGACGGCCGATCGATATTCAGAGCCGAGTGCTCGTCACGGCAGCGGCGGCGTTTAAATTTAAAAATACAATTTACCGAGGAATTCCCTGCTTTGAATTACATTAAGTGTAAACAATAAAGAGCTAGTGAGCGTATCGGCCGCGGCAGGCGACGGAAGTGCCAGATAAACAATCTTTTTTAGATAAAACACTGAAAAACAGTCCATAAATCTGAACAGAGGCGATCACTCCATCCAGAGATGTCAAACTCGAGGGTTGCTACTGAATTTATTGGATAATTATAAATGTATCGATGTCATAGAAAGTTCTCAAATAATTCGGGCAGTTTGTTACTGGTAGATTGATGGCTTACCTATTCGCAAATCAAGTTTATGAAAGTAAAAAGTAGAGAAAATTACCGTTTACGACCATAATTATGAAGGTTAAAGGTAAAGCAGAAGTAAAGTTAAAAAAATATTAGCTTGTATTTCACAAGAGGAGATAAAGACAAGTTGTTATGAACGTAAATTAGTTTAACGGAATTAAATTAATTAATAAAACGAAGTTAGTAAGTTTAGTAAAGTATAAACTGCGTAATTGGAAAATTGTGCGTGTATAATTGAACAAGGTTTCATGGAATTATTAGGCTGGTTTGAGACGACTAAGTTATTCATCCAACATAATTTATACATGTTGAGCGGTAAGTGCATGTGTAACTACATTGAATATGTTAGTATACCGACACGCCGTAACTGCACTGACGGCGTCAAACGTTTTTTTTTTCTAAACATTCGAACCTTTGCACTAATTAAAAAAAATGCCCGAAACATCCGGCCTCTTAGATTATACAGAACCGATTGAATACTGATTTTAAATTCAATTTAATATTCTCTATTAGCCCGAGTCTAAGGTTAAAATATTTCGTTTCCTGCATTTTAGGGGAACGTATGGCGTTGTTTTTGACAATATTTGTTTTTTTCTGAACTAATGTTGAATAAATGGAACATTTAAAAGCAAATTCGATGGGTCTATGGTATACGAAGCCGCAATTATGTTTTTCATTGTAGAGCGATATTAACGCAGCGCTCCCGAGTGCTCTGTTTTAAATTGAGCGCGCTCGGGACGTCACTTCCGGTACCAATAATTTATTTCTCTCGGCCTCCGTCATGTGGCGGGATGGCGCGAGATACGACATTTATCCACATTTAAATTTGGAACGATTTCTGAGAACATTATGATTGTGACATATTCTTCTTGCGCTTCGGTCGAGATTTGAGCAAATTTATAACACTACGCTTTATCATTGATAATTTCGTTTTCATTCATTAAAATTATCTTCAATTTTGATAGTATCATATCGCAAAACGTAAATAGAAAATGAAAAAAGATAAGATTTAAAAATTTGTAAATGCAATCGAAAACAAACAGTGGAGTAAAAAAGGTCGATAAAGGAAGAGCGAGTTGGAATGAATGAGCCGTGTCCGCGGGCGACATTGTTGTGACAGCGATATCTCAGGGCCACCGTTGCGAAGGACAATCTGTGCCCACGGCGTCCGTCCCGCCCGCGCCCTCTGCCTCCGATAAGATACTGAGGACGCATTTTTAATATTGAAACAGCTTTTTAAATATTGCTATTGTGCCTTTTTATTACTAGCTAGTTTTAAGTAAAAAATATTTGTTGGCGTGTACCGTCGTCGCCGCCGCCCAAAGATTTTAAAACAAATGCTTTTCTAATTTTTATTGGGCAACACTGCTGTGCAGAGTCTTATTTATATACTACACGATTAAAGCACTACTGAGGGGAAGTCAAATGGAGTAGGGAACGATTGAAAACGGACTACCTAATAACGGGTAATAAGTGTCCCTCAAATATTTGTTTTTGCCGGGAATTCCTACAATGAGCGTAGGGAGTACGGCAAATAAGGCAATTAATTGAATTCGGCACTTCAGAGGTGCCGCCGGCGGTCTTTGTCGGCACCTCGGGCCTCGGACTCCTTTAATAGTAATACGATATCCATTGTGCAAATTCAAGAGGATTATTAAAGGTCGAAGGATTCGCGAAAACTCCTTCGTTCAGATTCCCACAGCGCTAGTGATGTTCCTCAGAAAAGGTGCGTCACACCTGCGCCGCGCGAAAACAACGAACACTCCTTGAGTTTCAACAAAAAATCTATTTAATGTATGAAGTTTTTTATTGTTTTCAATATTCTTCTCGAATTTCCAGTTTGTGTGAAGAATTAATTCGAACAATGTTCGAAATTCTATAATTCTATGTTACGAAATCTTTGGTAAAAACTTTTTTTTTTATCTTTAAAAGACTACAGTCACGACGATGTATAAATTTTAAGCAAATGTAAATATTTTATGTAAAATGATGTGTCTATTTGTTGACATATTTATTTATCTATGGATTACAATACTGGCCGACAATATGAACGGTTTAATAGAAAAAAAAAACGAACAGATAATTCACTGTGTCAGTGATAAAACATTATCTGTGCTTGCAGCATTCTAAGTTCCAAGAATGCACTAAACCATCCGGTCGCAACAATTAAATATAAAACTAGTGTGGGACGAATTCAAGTTAACAGTTTTCATTAATAACTAAATATGATATGACTTTATGATAACGCCCTTCAACGTTCAAAGCGTTGATAAATATATAATTAAATAAAATTAAAACGATGATGAGACAATTCATTACTAACTGTAGTTGTAAAAGGATCGATAAAATGGAAAAGTAAGTATTGTGTGCTTTAAGGACACTACTGTAAGTCGAATTAACATTTTTTCGATGCTTTTATGTAATCTCAAAAATATGATGAGAGACGAACCTACGTCATTCCACCTTACAATTTCTTTTAACAAAATTCAAAAAACTAAATCAAAAGTATAAAAGTGCAGGAATCGAACCCCGACAATTAAATAAAAGTCAAATGCCACTGAAGGTAATCAAAAACAACCCATTAGCATCACTAACACGTACCGAAGACAAATTTTATGACCTGTTTAGTAAATTCTCTTACTGAACTAAAATATATGTTCTGCATATTTGTAAGGTATCACTGATATTGTCTGTAATTGCTTCATATTTATAGAAGATGATTGTCTGCTAGGCGCAGTAATTATTAGCAAGACTTATAATTTGTTAGTGAATTATATACCAAGTCTCTGATATCATACTGTAGACGCGAAAAGGTTAATTATGGCTTCATTATTAACTCTATCTAGCAAAATGGTTGAATACATCAAAGTATCCTGCAGGATCTCATATAGAGAGTAAGACGATCCTCCGGTACTTTGATTACATATGAAAATAGATGTTTAAATGTACGTCAATGATAACTGCGCTAGCTGAGCCGGTTATTTTGCCACAATAATTAATTTTCAATTAAATATAAAGTATGTAGATCAATAAATGAAACGAGAGAATGAACAACTTTGGTGTTTAATATCTTTAAAGTGAAAAAGTGCATATCCAAGACAAAGAAAATACAAAATGAAATTGTTGTTACGGCCAAAAGTTTTCGGTCTTGCAACCAAAATAAATCAACAGCGATAAAATCTAATTTGAATATTAAAGTCCTTTGTGCCCGCCTGACCCTTCCCCTTGATTTAAAATCAGATCGACGACAATCGAATCAGATTTAGGATTCGAATCAAGGCCACGTGAAGTAGGTGAATGAAGAAAACTGATTGTATAGCCTCTCCGGGCTCCCAGAGAGTCCTTGTTAAGGGCTCATTGAAGGACAAGGACCCCTCAGTGTAGGGTTTATGTTCATATTGTAAACGCATACTCCGCAGCGCCCTTTGCTCTTTTCGTGCGCCCTCGAATGCTATTCCTTTACTTACCTGCCTTCTTTGGGTTAAGTACGTATTATGTATTTTTCGATGTTTCTCCACAATGGTGAAACAGCTCAATTGTTCTTGTGTCATGTTTAGATATCGTTGATAAAAAACATTTTTTTTTTTATACTTTATTTTACGTTATGATATGTTTTATATGCAAAGTGAGAGTAGAGATATTATAATCAGTAGAGGTTTAAGTGATAGCTGTATATACAATTAAAGTATTCTATATTTTCTACAGCTGTACATAGTTCGTTTTATTGATTTCCTATCCCGCTCACATCCTTTGTTCAGAATTTCGTAATACGAAATTTGAAAAGGTCGCGCACGTGCGCAGGAGTGTATATCGGGTTGCGCCGGAAGCTCGCCAGTTGAAGCACAATGGCTGCCGGATGTGGCCGCTCGAAACGACACCTATCTTTTTTATCGATAACTTAGAAAGCTCGATATTTTCGCTGCCAGCACTTCACCGCTGTACGATATCGATTTCTCTGTTTGGCGTGTGCCTCGTTAAGTGTTAATAAGCGGGAACTTTTTGTGCTGTATTATTTACATAGGCGATAAAAAGTCGTCCAATTGCATACATTACGTGGTAAGGATATCTGGTCCTCACCTTGTAGTAGGGCGGGGCTTCTGTACTCGTCGATAAATCACCGTAGGGCAAGATACCGGGCGTCGCCGAGTTTATCGCATCGGAGTAAAGGTGCAGTTTCACTAAATTGAAATAAATTATTATGATTGGTGCCACCTAAGTGCCAGCGCCGCTCGTAAACGTTCGCTAATAAGGATGGGCACTGTCACCCTGATTTAAATCTGATGCAGAGCTTTAACATCGCGTTGCGGCTAATTACAGGTTCATTAATGTCAAGATACTTCTATCTTCATTGGTTACGTTGAGCAGATTTCCATTATTAATCATTCTTGTTTTTTGTGACCGTTTGGTATGCATGAATAGAAATATCTTTCTAGGCCTTAACTTACAAGTTGATCCACTAGTAAGTTTATATTTTAATATATAATAAGTAATATTTATATATTTATTAATAAAGAAACTAGCACTCCGTTTCATTTTATTTTTATTATTTCTACCCTAATGTGATAACTAATATGTAATATTCATGGAATATGTACTGATGAAATGTGTACATTATTTAAATATTTACACTTCAATTATTCGAGTTTGTATTCGCAACTGCAACATTGTGTCCGATTGTTATTATTATCTTTCAAAACTCGACAGGCGTTACAAAAAACAATAGTAAAGAGGTTGCATATTTTGCATGAAACAATGTTTATAACTACTTTCTCGTTACTTCAATCGGAAAACTAACTATTTCAACTGTGTGTTTTCATGATTCTCTTGATGAATTAAAATTTTAATAGGTACCTCTTCTGTACTTTAGTATAAATTAATTCAAATTTAAGAAGAAACTTTTCAGCTGAAAGTTTGTTAGTATGATTTCTATTAAATTCTGTTGGGTAACAGTTTATATCCCTTTGGCTCTATTTGTGTAAGTTTTATGGATTTATTTCGGCTACTCGTACTTCTGTATGATATTTTACTAATGATAGGATGAAATAATCAGTCGAGGAGAGGAAAATCATTTTTACTTTGCCCGTACGATAAATTAGACCAAGTAACGTACTTTATACGGGAAGTACGTTACTTCTAAACTTTTAATTCCATCGTGAAAGATGTCCTCACACGATAACCGTATTTTGGCCATGAAAGCCGAAGTAGTCGGTGGTCGGAGTGCAATTTCGCAAAGTTGTTCCGAGCCGAACGTCCGGCGATTAGGTGACTGCGCAACGAGGATGCGCCGCGAACGCCTTGCGACAGCGCGGATGCCTCCGAATTGCACCAATGCAGTGTGTGTACGCCTTATTAATATGAGCAATTGCAAAATATTGAATACGCCGTGTTTGTTCTGCGTTAACCTTCAGCCGCTCGGCCCAGTTGCATTCGTTGGCAACGCTCGAGTCGGTCCGAGGACGTGAAAATTTACGATACGTTTACACTCGCCACTGAAAGTCGAGGGGCCGCCGCCTTAATGATGTCTATGATACATTAAATACACTCTGAATAATCATTAAATGTACCACTTTGATGTTTGCATATCAAATACTGCTTCAAATATGTTGTTTTAATCACTAAATGTGCTAATGTTGTTGATGCCATTTATTTTTTATTAATTATCATCCAGTGATTTTTCTGTCTAATTAATGATATAGTTTAGCCACTATATACCTTTTATCCACTTCAAACTGACCGGAAAACATACGACAAACTATTTTTAACATTTAGCTAGATAATGTGGTCGCTAGGAAAGTGACGTTTCTGTACCAAAATTTTATAAAAAAAATTGAAAAAAGTGTCTGCATTTAATATTTAAAAATATTGAAACGTCTCACCTCTCCATACAATAAGAGAGTCCAGCTCTGTGGAGTCCCTGGACCGAGAGCT
This sequence comes from Papilio glaucus, assembly GCA_000931545.1. NCBI lineage: Eukaryota > Metazoa > Arthropoda > Insecta > Lepidoptera > Papilionidae > Papilio > Papilio glaucus. Next base: position 260,979 of record JWHW01027598.1, read on the forward strand.
CGGATGTAAAAACATATTTTAACCTGAATCCAGGTCTCCCATATTTGTTCGCGCACTCACAACTTGCACTTACGTCTTGGCTTTCTCAGGCAACACTCGAGGTTATTATATTAAAAACTTTTTTAAATACACGAATATAAAGCACAAGTGTCGTATTAAACGACATGTAATAGAGTAAACCTGAACGGTAACTGTTAGGTATTTAGATAGAGTTGAAAGACAAGCACAATGTCTTTGTGCTTGAAGACTGAGTGCTGAATGATGCGCCGCGCCGCTCGAACGAAAGTGAGGGCAATTGGTAGGGGTCGTGTACAACGCGCTTGCTTTACCGATTTTATTAAATGTCTACCTAATGTTAGCAATTAACACTATAAACATAATTATTTTAAATCAACAAGATCCTTATTAAAAACAGTTTTATTGTTACCACCTGATTTATGTCAATTGAAATATAAAATGATCACAGTTTCAGTACTATACTTACATTTAGGACTAGGAAAATTTACATATTTTGTGAAGTACTGTTATTAGGCGTTTACGTGTAGCAAGTTGTTGCGACATGTTATGAAAATGGCGAAGATGACACGGTTGTAATCGTGGCACGGGCACGAGACGATGCTAGACCTCTGATGGGCTGAAAGAGAGCGGAAAAATGGCGCCAAGGTCACGCGCTTGCGCCACACGAGCGCAGCCGAGTGGAAAACTAGTGTGCGGTGTTTGTGCGATTGGCCTGGCTACTTAGATGTTTAATAACTGCTGTTTTAGTACCTATTGTACTATTTTTGAATGTTCTTTGTGTTATTTAAATGTTGTTTGGGAGCGTAGACTAAGATTATAATTAAATTCGTCACTAATATTGGCGGCCGTAGCAAATACCATTAGACGTTATATGACATGTGTAGTGCACCGTAATACATTAAGGAGTTAATTATGAATCTCTCAACGATTACATATATATCTGAATGATAATGTAAGTAATGGCTTAGTTCGCGCCTGATGCCTTGGGAGTTAACGTTGTCCACGGGACCACCCGTGCTAACGACCGTGGCGTGGAAGAGGCATCTTGTCTCTTCCAGCTATTTATTATTTCGGTAGCAGCGTTCGGCCGCAGTCAAAACACCGGCCGCTATGATTTACAACGCAATAAACACGTTTACATCTAATGGAAATGAGCTTTTATACGTGATATTGTGCAGCCACCCTACGATTGTAAAATTTGATTCATTATTCCCACTTCTAGATGCACTGCGTTGTAACAAATCATAGATCCGTCCACGTCTCTAACGACTTTCTTTATTGTTTTGGAATGAACTGGAATGGAATGGAAAAAAATGGAAACTTTAAATAAAGAATTATTTTATAGTTAAATTGTAATAGATGGGCAAAACTTCAATTAAAACACTAGACTGTAGACCTAATAATTAGTTAAATGTCTCATCTTATCTTTAACTCTATTTGCCAGTGTCTTGTAGATATCGTAGTATCAGCCCGCTTTTAACCGAAATGGGACTCAGTCACTAAAATATCAACAATTAGCGACACCCCCCGGCTTCGCGCGCGTAGTTTCTCCATATGAAGTCATCCACTAGTTTAGTTCTTTAGGAGATGAATGTAGAAACATCCTTTCTTAGTGCTTTCCTTATAAAAATTTAAATATTTGCGCATTAGGCCCAGAAGTTTGGGCTGTGCGTTGATATACTTATGTATCAGTCAGTTGCTTATTTTATAAACCCGTAGATTACTTGTTTACCATTACATAGTTGTAGAAGATGTGATAACTAGATAATGTCAGTGATTTAGTTATTTAAGGACTAATAACTTTAATCAATAAATACGCATTCCTAATTGATCTTGATTTGCGATATTATGGTGTTCATCGTCCATAGCTTTATATCTGCAACTTATCGTTATACTACCCGGTGCCACAAAGATTTGTAACAAATGATCACACTGTTAAAAAAATATATGTAGGAAAAAAGTATATGTTAAAACTTTTTAAAGCTGTTAAAAGAACGACTTATAACAGCTTACGGTAGAATGCGATGCGCCTGAATGTTATCTTAACTACTCAATAAATGAGTGAAGTATTGTACAGGCTCTATTGCGTACCAATGCTAATGAATCTACTCTACTTCACATAATGAAAATTTAAATTCCCTTGTAACCATTCTACGAGCATAAAAGACACTGCTTTAAAAATCCCAACTACACAAAGCTTTTAAGAATTTATCGATGTTATAGGTCCCGATGCTATAGATAATGTAATCGAGTGGTTAAATTTAATGCAGAAGTTCTGTCATCAGATTAATCGATAAACACGGTGGCCCGTGTCCATATCCACTTTATCTGGAATACTCTTTGGAGTGTTCGTGAGTGATACGGTGACTTGTATGCGGGTTCTGGGATGACGTAGGCGACAACATCCGAGTTTGTTTTTACAGCATCGATTACATTAACCGTAGCTCGTAACTGGAACGTAATTGTTGGGTTATCGCGACTGGTAGTTTAACGAGACTGACTTTACTGCACCGCAGATAAGACACCGGCTCGCTTATCTTTACGAGTTGATAGCGACAGCCTACAGATTATGCAACGGATTATGTTTACATCGGTAGATCATAAATTTTATTCTATTCTTAATGCTTTCGAAAGTTGAAAGTTATTTCACAAAGCTACAAATACTAACTAACGCTTTAGCTTAGCTGTTTTCAAGGAAATAGGTTGGACATAGAGCACATTATAAATATGGGTGTATACTTGAGAATCCTATAAAGCCGTTCATTTAGAACACTCCGGCCGTACCGAGTACGTACGAGAGTTCTTGTATGAAGGTAATCACGTCTAATTTAGTTTGTCACTAATAAGAGAATTAGGGACAATAACGGAGTTTCCGGTTTTGTTAAAACATTTCAAATTATGTATTTATGTGTACTATTTTTAAATGCGTAAAATTTTAAGTGTTTAAAAGCTTTTTGTTTACAAATTAATGTATCTTGAGTTTTTTGAATGTTTTAGTTTTTCTTTGTTTTAGAAAAAATAGGAAATCGTGTACCGTGATAAAAAGAGTGTTTTATTAATAATATTTTCGCCCAATCCAACTTAGCTTAAGCCTGTGCAAGGCAATGTTTCATGACAAAGTCCAATGGCAGATTCAATTTCACATCTTTGTATTTTGCAATCCGTACCCTAAGCCCATATTACTCGTACTTCAAAGTATATACAAAAAACTTACCTTTTCCAGCGAAAGTCAACGTAACTTGTCTTCACTCCACATTTGCACTTTTGCCTTCAAACTATAAAAAAATAAAACGTAGTATATATATGTACGTTAATATAATACTCACCAGTATTGTTATTGTTGTAGTGGTGTGCCGGCGGGGGGATGTACTCGGCGAGCTCGGGCAGGCACACGTTGCTCTCGTACATGTTGGGCGGGACGTTCGCGATTAGGGATCGCTCCTTCTCGACATCTACAACAAAATGTGATTGATTAGAACCCCTACACAAATGCTCGACTCATTGCTCGTAGACCGCCGATAGGACAAAATGCTCCTATATTGGCGGCTAAGACCAGGACGCCACAGGGTAGGTGGTCCTCCCCGTAAGATAAGCCGACGAACGTCCAGTGGATGTTGGTGGTAAGAGTATTGTGGAGATTTTATAGGATGGCCTGCTTCCATATAATAAGGGGTAATTAGAGCAGTTTGTTGACATACCTTTCTGCAATATTTCGAGGTGTTCCCACAGGATATCGCCCATGAAAGCGGGCGCTCTCGCTACGAACTCGTCGCGGCCCATGGCACAGATGTCCTTTCCCTGCGCGCGCGCGAACTGCTGCAGCGCCACGCCCTCCAGCGAGAACTCGCGCGCCGCCCAGCGTAGCCACGCCGCCACCGCCGCCTCGCTCCATTGACGAGGATCTGCATACACAATAAATTCAGTAAGTGTTACACTTTCAATACATTATCAATTATTAACAGTGAACGTATGAGTTCTATACATAAAGTCTCAAAACTGTGACTCAATGTCTTGTTGAGAATCTTAGAGTAGGTAGTAGTAGGTAGAACTTAGAGAGCGCTATTCTGAAGCTCTTATCTTGCATATATATCTCTTATCTTATATATTATATAGCTATATATAGCATATATATCTCTTATCTTGCACATATAGCTCGAGGACTCGTTAAGGAACTACGACTCGTTATTTTTTTTTACTTTTATCGGATTGGAACACGTCTGTTAGGTCACTTAGCCTAGCCCACCGACAGTGACCCAGCTCAAAGGCCACCGAGAGGAAACCTGGGATTGAGCTGTCTATAATCGGGACCGAGTACATTTCTGTACTGAATGACTACTCTACTATTGAACCTCGTTGTGGGGGTGAGAACTTTTAGTCTATTACAAAACCGTTTGAATAGACTCTAATCCTAAGATTAGAGGGCAATATAATAAACGAAACTGTTTGGCAAGACAGCTTTACATACATTTTTAAAGTTATATATATCTTAACATATTTCTTAATATCGTATGTTATTACGCAATCGTAAAAACCCACGTTTCTAAGATCAATCAATCGCGTACCCCTACTAACCGCGACTCATTTCCCAAACAATCAATTGCCACACAAACACATCGACCGAGGTTTATAAACCTCGAGCCCTATTTCAAACGCGATTCGAATCCTTAGAAGCAATAAAACGTAGTGATGCAACACGAACAAGTAGCCCGATGTTTCCCAACACCGGAACTTGCCTCACGTCGAACGGAAGTTGTCCGACCTTGCCGACTGCGCCTCCCTACGAACTCGATAAAAAGTGATTTCTAATCGTAAGTACATCACTAGTCATTTTAGAATTGTGTCGGACGCGTTGATTGTTGTTGTTCAATATCCCGTTTAAGAAGCTTCGTTGAAAACTCTTTTAAGTTATGTCCGGTCGATCGTCCCTCTTAATAGTTTAAACATGTTCAAATGTTTTCTTTTACGAGTTTTAGTGTATTTCTGATGGTTTAAAAATGCACATTGGGCTTGTGTGAGATTCATTGGTAATGTATTTGAAAAATTACAAATATCATAGAAATACATACTTAAACATAATACCTACGCATTGTCTTTTTTTCTGTATTACACAATATTTTTAAAGCCAATATCTTTCGAGCAGCATTTAGTTAAAATGATCAACAATAAGTCCAAATGACGTAATAAAACAACATAAATATTCGTCCCGGAATTCGTCGTGAATTGAATCTATGAGTTAGAAGCCATGTACTTTCTTGTTAACTTTGCCACGCGACGGTAGATCGTTTGGTTTTGTAATTATCGTCAATCTGTAAAAGGTGTGAAATGGCTAAACGTCATTTGCATTCTTTTTAAAAAAGGTACATACACTTTAAACCAGAATAGTTTAGTCGTTTGGCTTGTATAGTTGCATGCCCTTTTTCAATTCATGTACAAAAAATAATTTGTTAAGATTAGTAAGTCTATGGTGACATATTCAACTAATGCCACATTTAAGAACTACTTATTAGTAAAAATCCTAGTCCTGTGTACTTACTTTTGTACGTACTTGTGTAGGTACTTTGTAAAATTTTTTCGGGTAGCGTTGTTGAAAATGTTAAACTAACAGTACCAGGATTAAAAATGTATCGGATATATTGCTTATTTTTCTTCCGTATCCGCAAAGGAAGTTCCATCGGCTGTCCCTATTACAGTTTCCGATTCGATCAATAATTATTTCGGAAACATACTTCAGGATGTTTATATAGAACAAACATTTTTAATTGTCAGAACTATTTAAGCGAGTGGTTCAGAGGAAAATTTATGGTTATTTCATCGTACATTTTCTTAAATTTTATTTATAAACTCTATTGTATAATATTCCTGAGGAAGCTGTCTCGAAGTGATAAAGGATAGGTAAGTCGACATCAGAATGACGAAATTTCATTGTATCCAGGTTAACGGGGAGCCAAGCCCAGAATTTCTACGTTGTATTTCTGATGCTGCGTAGTTCAGCTGGAGGTGCTACTAGATCCAGTCACCTTTCATTGCATAGCTCATTGTTCTCGCATTATCAGTAGGAATTACTATTGGCAACACATTGGCAATCATCTGTGAGCCAGCTTCCTCATTCTTCTTCATTTCTTATTCTTTTATTTATTGATGGTAATAACAGTTACTTATGTGAACATTTCAATAAACAAATTAGCACTTTGGAGAAAGAGCCCGTGTCTATAGGTACGGCATTAGGTAGCTGCTACAAATTGCCAGTCGAGATCGGAACTCAAGTTTTTCCTTGAGCGAAAAAGCGGCCGCGAGAGGAGCTAATAATAAATAATTAGTTTAATTACAGCTTTCAGTCGGCCGCCTGCGGTACGTGCGCGGCCGCGGCGCGTGGCTCTCTGCTCTGTGCCCATTCTGGCATGCGACACGACATTTTAATATTTTGCAAATAAGACATGAATTCAATTAATATGATACAAAAAAAGAAATTCGAAAGATGTAAATCAAACAAAAATTGTTTTAAAATATCCTTTACAATTGAACTTCACATTTGAATTTAAAGGAACTTCTATGATAGTACACCATAGAAGCGTGGTTTTGGAATTTATTATCTAAAGGTGTGATGGATTTTTTTTTTATAGAAGAAGGTGGCAAACGAGCATGCGGATCACCAGATGTTATGTGAACGCTATCCATAGACATCCGCAACAACCAAATATGTTGCAGATGCGTTGCCTACCTTTAATGGACAGATGAGGGTATAGACACGAATAAGGATGTTTTCTTTTCCCCGTTAACCCCCGTCCAATCCTCTTCCCGTGCCCATCTTATCCTTATGAGGAAAGGGTGGGAAGGGAAAGAGGACTGAAATTAGGCCTCCGGCACCTCACTCATCGGACGAAACGCTGAGTACTTCTACTTCACGCCTGTTTTCTGTGAGGTTGTGGTATTTCACCAGTCGAGCCGGCTCATTCGTGCAACAGATGTTGTTGTTGCGGGCTCTACCACTGTGATAATGATTTTATTATTTATAATTTAACTTACACGAACTATCATATTAAAAGGAATTGAATAGGTCTCAAATAGAATTAATGAAAATGAGTGGAAGTTAACTTTTTATTCTGTTATAATTTTGTAAATCAACTTTTAACAGTGGTAGAGCACTCAACAACAACATCTGTTGCAAGAATAGGCCGACTTGACCGGTGGAATACTACGACCTCACAGAAGACAGACGTGAAGTAGCACTATCCTGCTGTAACTCGATAACGGGTCGCTTTAATATCAGGTGAACCGCTTGCTCGTTTGCCATCTTCTACTATAAAAAATATCTATATATAATATTTAATTCCCATACTGTAGGTTTGTATTCACCGTATACTTTTTAGTTGGCACCTGCTATTATAAATCGCGTGATTGGAACTAACGGTTGCTCTTGTTGCGGTTGTAATTCGGATATAATTACCTAGGTAAGTATCGTAATGATTTTGTTTTCGTTTTTGTTCGCATATAAACTAAACTTTAGCAATACACGTTATCTTAGGCGATATCTTGGCTAATTTTATTTCAGGTTTCCAAAGTTAAATACATTTCATAAATTATTTCAAACACACTAATTTACGTTACATCATATTCATAACTGTTAGTTTTAATATAATAATTCATTAAATTCTATATACTTATTCATCTTGATTTAGAAAGGCACTGTCTAGGAGGGTACAGCCTCGACATATCTACGTATATCTCGGAATAACGAGGTTTAAACTGTTCGTCTCTTCCTAAGTTTTATGTTATACATAAAAAAAACCGTAAAATTAATGAAATAAATTTCTTATCGCCTTAAGACAGTACCGTGTCGCATATGATTATGAAAACGTGTGGCGTAACAGTAGCAGGTAAGCGGAGGCATAAATTTTTTAGCTCCCGCTTCTTTATCTTGATCTGATTGATTCTTAATCTGTTTAAAGGCAGTAAAAGTATTTCACGGTACTTCAAACAAGTCGAATGTAATCTAACATGTTAATGAAATATCAGTTTATAGTACCAGGAACACATAATGTTGCTGGCGGCTTAAAGGGATTAAACATTCACTTCTTTTACATATTCTGTTTATGGTAACTAAAGAAACAAAAAGTTTGAACCAATATATTAAGTTGGATGCTGAAATTTTACTTCGTAAGCATATATTTATAAGTTAATAGTTGCATTTAATTAATTATCTATTATTTCGCCTTTGTGTTTTTCACATTCATTTCGTTCTTATAATTAGTAACAGATTTACTTTCTTTAACTATTTTTGGGAATAAATACGTAAAGAAAACTATTTTAACCTTGTTGAGTTACAACATCGAGTTAATAGTAGTAACATAGCCAATAAAATCCACTATCAGTAAACTAAGTTAGTTTTTACTTTTATGTCCCGTACCTCAATAAAATTTATCTAGTCCGATAAAGACATACAAAACAGGATCATTCATTTCTAATTAAAAACTCTTTTTTAATTTATTCGTAGTGTATCTGAAAAAGTATAAAGTTGTTACAATCAGGGAGGACTCGTCTACGATGTAATTAAAGTGGTCCGTTTTAGTATCACGTTTTGGAGTACATGGTGCATTAATGAGATGGTATAAGATATCGATGACCGTATGTACATAGGGAGGTATAGTGGGTCTGTATCGTATGGTAATAGACCAATTTCATTAACAACCGATCCCGAGATAACAGCTCTTGTTTCTTAAGAGTTATCTAGTCGTCATTGTGGATGTTGTGCCTCGTTTCATGTCCGATCCGAGATCTCTACAAACAGATAGACAAGCAACGGCAACCCCAATACTGAATTAACATACTTTACGTTTACCTGAATATTTTGTTATTATTGGAAACACATGTTCGATTTAGGTGATTCGAATGGTTTTTATGTGCTTTTGTTCATTCTTTGTGGCAGTATCTGTACTTAATTTTGAATAATTTTAATTTTATCTTTTTTTGTTTTTCCAAAATGTGAGTAAAGCCAGTAATAATATAAGTAAAGCGTATAATAATATTTTGTATGGATTATATTTTTGATAAATAAATATGCACCCACGCCCGTAACCCAGAGGGGTAGGCAGACCATGGATTTCCATTTAGCGTGATCCTGGCACACCTTTCTCGATTCTTCTACATTCTTTTCACTTTCTATTCACATATTCACATCTACGCATATATGCTCGTCGGTTATGGGTGCTCCTTATATCGGCCTTTTTTAGTAAGCCACTAATCTGATCGATATAAGTTCTCCTAGGGCGTCCCCTACCAACACTGCCACTCACTTTTGTAATATAAATTTGGTTCGTTATTCTCTCTTCATTCATCCTTTCAACATGCCCGAACCACCGAAGCATACCTTTCTCAATTCTAGTCACAACATCCACTTTTACGCCACACTTTTCCCTTATAATGCAATTTTAAATCCTATAATTCAATGACACGCCCAACGATTTTTACATTATCACGATTTTTGATGAAATATTAGCAAAACTTTTTACTAACCTAATATATATCTGTCGATGCATCAAGTTATGATGCAGATTTATAAATAACTCCTGTCAGTATACTTCTTTCGCTTTATTATCCTGAACAGGTTATGACATTTATCGGTTAAGGGATTGCTTTATTTCTATTTCCAGTACCAGAATATCAATATGTATCAACCGGATCGTTGAAAATCTTTTACAATACCACAATTTGACAACATAAACTATTATTTTACAACGTTTATTTTTCCAACTATCCTAATCACTCAAGCAATGACATTATAATACAAAAAAAATAATTACGCAATTAAACATAAGTATCAATTTTTAATCATATTTATTTTTGGAGTCGGTGTCAGCTGTTTTTGGTAGCGATCGGATCAACATATTTAGTGGTACCCAGGTGAAGCTAGGGCGGGTCACTAGTATAGTATACACTTCTAAAACTTTCTCTTTCTAAATCTGTTCAATGTTTTCTTAAGGCATCCTCGTATTTTGGTATTTCCATAGTTGACGCTGACACCGACTCCAAAAATATATACGATTAAGAATTGATTCTTATGTTTAATTGCGTAATTTTTTTTTATACTTTTAAGTGCATTTGTTGTTTTTGAATATAGTTTTTTTTGAAGTCGGTTTTGTTTTTGTTTATAACATAAAAAAAAAACATACAGACGAATTGATAACCTCCTCCTTTTTGAAGTACGAGATATGTCATTAGCGTTCGAAAAGTGAAGACACGAAAGCGTCCCGATTGGAACGCTTTTTCTTCAGCTTCAGCTGTCCTCTTTTTACATCATTTGACATGAGCTGGCTGTCACCGTCTTCGGAACACTTTTGACCGGTGATTTTGTATGATTATAACATATCTTTACTATAAAATATTGACCATTATTCAATAGTTACGTGGAAAATTACAAAGATTTTTTTATTCCGAATGTCTACAAATACCTACATGGTGACAACTGATGAATTATTGATCTAATCGTTTGATGTGGACTACGATTTAGCATAATGCCACTCATTGTCATTTATTTATGCTATCCGCGATCTAGTAGCATTTCTTTAATACTATGCCCAGCGTAACGTCTTACACTTCGAGCGTTGATTATATCCATAGCAATTAATAATTAACAGTTTTTTTCAGTTTTTGTAGGTTTGAATATATTCCTTCTAAATATGCCATATGTCTTGAATTATCTCGGGCAGTGCACGTAGCAATCTCCGATGCAACTATTTCTATGGAATGAGGTGTCAAACTAACAAGCGGTTGACCTGATATTACGTGAGCGCTACCCATTGCATCTGCAATAAGTTAATGTGTCGCAGATGCGTTGCCTACCTTTAATAATGTTTTATAACCAGATGAAAAAGGAACTTAACAGTGTCCCTGCAAGGATGTACTTATTACCAATATAAAACTAACATATAGCCTCATAAAACACTAGTCCGATTACTTAAATATAAATACAATAAATTTCAATATTGCTTGTTTTACATTTTAAGTAGTTTAAGAGCGTGCCCATGGCAATTAAACAAACGTTTCCGCTTTGTCAGTATGGATAAACAAGTTGCTTGACCCCACCAGATGTCGAGTTCCGATGCGATCTAAGACGTGCATACCTGTTCTATATCAGCTGATATTAACAAATAGTTTTTAAAAAATAACACCAATTTTTTATTAAAACAAAAATTTAATCCGTATCAACTTGTTAAAAGAATTATTGAACCTCAGTATCTTAACAATTTCTATAGCATTCGTAATATCGTTGATGTCGAATTAAAAGATAATTTACAATCGCATTCGACTTGACATAATGATCTCATATGAGAATATTGCAAAATTACTCGAGTAATTCTTCAATTAGATTAGATTGTGTCACAAGCCGAGTGCACAAGGATATGCTTCGTCTATATGTTCACTGCTATATAATATTCGCGCGCCGCATTAAATGCGCTGTGCGCTAATGTTCCGTTACTAAAGATTAAGTGTCGGCCGTATGTACGAGCGACATATACAAGACCCCGTACTTAGCGTCCCTCTAACACTTATCATAAATGAACTACATATTTATATTTATATGCAACTACAGATATGTAATAATTTGCAGCATCATGTCGTCCGTACCGTCTACTCATCGATAATTTAAATTAATATAATAATTCAATAAACAAACAGATGTTCTTGTAAGTATTGTTGAAGGAAACTATAGACGCTCGCCGGCTACACAAAAACGGCCTTGCTTGGACCGCCCGGGCATTCTGACCTCTCGAGACGTTGTGACGCTGTTGGTTGAATATTAGAAGATTTTTCAAAAAGTGTGTTTTATTTGAATAAGCGTCGTCATTAAAATGATTATACTTATTACCCCAAGAGCCTTCCTCAGCCGATATTATATGCTCGTCGGTTATGGCTCTCCATCGCCTTTCTTTAATAAAATAATAATTCGGTATATGTGATTTCGTTTACTAAGTTCCCCTAATGCTGCTATGAAGCAACATAAACTGTCCTTCATAGTCCCCTGGTACCATCAAGTCGATGAGACAGATTTGGCATGACTGTTTTTATTTTCAGTGTTTTTTGTTAAAAACATGTGGATCCTTGTGATTGCGGTATCGGGACATCATTTTCCATCAGGTAGGTATAAGTTCTGATGATAATACGATAAGGCCGATGTAGCGACCGGTCGCTACAGGTGACTAACGCGCCAACTTTCCACGATGCCAATTAAACTCGGAATATAAACGAGAGAATACCGATAAGGACATGTACTTTCCTACACGACACTCGTTAACAACGAACCCTTTATGTGTAACAATTGTTTTGTCGATAAAAAAGCGAGACGTGTTCTTTATAGAGCAGTTTCTAGTACGTGAAAATGTACGCAATAAGTTAAGTATCTTTAACGCTTTACAATTGTTTAGTTTTTGCTAAAGTAATGTAAGATTATGTTTTTATTCTCTTAACGCGGGAGTTGAATTGAAAGCACTTAATTTTATAAAGCTTACATTAGTTCTACATTGCCAGTAAGCTAGATTATCCTAAACGAGGGTTTCCACTGGCGTGAAATCGTGTCGCGATACAAGCTTACTCTCTATCTTTCTCTCTGAAAAAAAATTGAGACGACCATATGTTTTATAGGAATGTGTGTGTGTGTGTGTTCGCCAGTGTAAACCTACGGTTATATAAAGTTAATAAACATTAAAGAGTATTTCTAATAAATGTTATGTTGGCGGATACTAGCAATCTGTAATGTCTTTGCCTTAATCAGACAATAGTTCAAACATTTTCTAGATATCTTGTACAAAATTCGACGGTCCCTACGTACTGAAACTATCGAAACTGAAAACGGCTACTTTATTTTGTCCACATTATATATAATGTGGACAAAATAAAGTAGCCGTTTTCAGTTTCGGTAGTGTACGTAGGGACCGTCGAATTGTTTATCTTTTTCGGTTGAAACAAAATATCATGTCCTAAAAACCTATACAGTACGGTCATAATGTACCGACTCCGCAAAGTGGCAATAAGAAGGGTTTAAAAGGGCAGGGGGATGGTGACGACGTAATACCTTTTTGTACCTCTTCACTCCAGTTGGATAACAGGCTAGAGAGCCCATTTCTAGATTATATAGCAACCATCGTATATAGACCGTATACGTGACGTGGAAAACTACTGTAGTTGCTATAGAATAGATACAATGGTTAATCGTTATACAATTTCATCAACTAGCTACCTAATGTATTTAGACATTGTAAACAGTGTGACTCCATATAATGAATCATCACCTCAAGTGAGTATTTAGAGTTCATCACAATGTACATAATGCAGCTAATCAAAATGTTAAAGGATATTATCGTATTTTTTATTTAAAAAAAAACAAGTGGTATTAACCAAGGTAATAAAATTAAAGTTTCTGTTTTTAGGCACTCAATGATTTATCTATTTAACTTTACGATTATTTTTATTGACTTGCACTAACACGATAGGTGTAATAAGCATTTTGTAGTACACATGTCGTTAGCACGGAGGGAAAACAGGCTACTTCATTTCTGGCTAGAACTTGAATGTAAATCGTGAAATGGGCCGAAAAATGTGAAAGTTTACAATGTGAAGGGTTACAATGAGGAAGCCACATTGTTTTAAGGGCCAATAATGGTCGTTGGGTAAGAAAGTCTTACAGTTATTTCGATGTAAATATTTGAAAGCCGTTAAGATTTAAAGAGCACATAACACAGTAGAAAGAGGTATGTGAGCACGTTAAATTCCTTATTTCATTTTTAATAAACTTTGTATTTCTATTTAACTTTAAATAATAAAAATAATGTGACATTTTCTAACAATTTCGTTTTTGACAATATTTATCCGCTTTAAAATATTCCCTTTAGTTACTCATATGAATAAATGCAGGTTCAGTCTTTCACAGTTATAATTATCATCAAGAAAAGGCTAATGATCATATTTTGGATAAATCTGTTACAGTAACAAATCTAATAGAGCTAAAATAGTATTGCATGGGTAAATGATTTACTAGCGCCATATCCTGCGCGCTTGTTAGATGCGCGTGCGCACCGGAACCGCGAATAGACGCGCTGCAGACGCACGCACTTCCGTCGATTACGGGCATCGAACCCGCCACCTGCCCGCGCCCTTCTGCACATATACCTAATCTGTTCTTTAGTTTCGCGGTACTCTTATAGATAATTCAACTTATGTTGGCGTACGGCGCTAAGTGTGCGTTAAAGTTATATAATACAGTCTCTGCTTGTGCAAAACTGTATCTTTCAAACACGCGGACGCTATGAAGCGCATTCAGATAACTTGAACATTATCGAATAGCAGCAAAGTGTACATGAAAATCATAAAAACTAGAAGATTGAGAAAGATTTTTCTTAGAGAAAATATTAAAAACACCTTATGACTGATATGGACTGCCGACAGAAGTGAAAAATCAAAACAGGTGGGAATGCGCGACAATAGTTCAAAAATAAATAAACCAACAAAAATAAACCATTTTATCTTACCAATAAAATTCAAAATTGAATACAAGAAAAATAAATAAAAAAAAGTTGTCGAAACTGTTCCAAGTTCAAATAATGTTGATCGCGCGAACCTATGGTAGTTTTCACCTACCAACTATCGTCTAACGCAGCTAAAGACGTTTTCACTTCAAAAATGTGTAATACAAACGAAAATAATTCTAAGAACTGAAAAAGAAAATAATTAAAAACATTTTACCGACAACATAATAAGAGCTGGCAACATGGAACGCTAGTCGCATAAAATAATTGATGTCGAGCTAGCGCCGGTTGCCACCAACAAAGGTGGAGGTGTGCGCGGCTCTGTCCGTCTCTCCGTCTGTCGGTCCGTCGCATTACCATATGCAAATTCAGTTGCATTACACGGCCGGCTTGTGAGTCTCCTACAGTTTTTGCCCAGTCTCTACGTATAATACACAGACTTCTTTTCAGTCACTTGTATTTCTTGATTTATTTAAAAAAAAGGTATGTCTCTATACGTCTTGTTCAAGTCAAGTAAGTGTTTTACATTGAATGTGTATTGAATACATTTTTATAGCTTTTATTTATAAAATGATTCCCTATATTAATAACAGTAAAAATCAACTGGAAATATTAATTTACAAATTGGTCAGCTTTTGTCTCTTACCACCATAGAAACATATTGCCACATATAATTACATTTATTTGTAATATTCATCGTATATACTTCGTTCAGTTATGGATACAATGATTACATACATATATGCGATTTATATATGCATAAATAGACGCGAGACAATAAGTAAAATGAGAATACAAAACTATATCTAACCTAAATAACACATGGAATAACGTTATTGACATAGTGTTGCAACATTTTTAAGACATATGAGGTAAAAAATAGATTGTTTAAAGTCGAAAGAACATAAAAATGTAATATGAAATCCGTACAGGTCGTTTCTCAGTTCAGAACCGCCGTCTTCTAAGATTTTTAATTATAGTTCTTTGCTTGAGTGCGGTTTCTTCCTCGTCGTAAAACGCTACGACCGACAGACGGACGAAATGTAATGGAACGACGTTTACGCGGGTGCAAAGCTATTCCACAATGTACCCGTAAAACATTCTCTTAATACCGAGAAGATTAAGATGATGGAAATTTAAGATGGAGCCATAATTTTACGTCATAATGCCGCCGCCATTACACCATGGCGAAAGATAACCGATTGTAGTGGTAAGTTTTAATGGTAATTAAAGTTACCGTGTTTTATTACGCCTTTCGAGAGGCGGGATGTTTAATGTAATTGTTTAATGTAAGACGAAAATGATTATTATATAGGCGTAAACATTTTACGACGTTTATTTAAATAAACTATAAAGTAAGGAAATATAAATTTCAATAACCTTATGGCAGATTGCTGATGCCGATGTTACTTACATTTTAATACTAGAGAGAAAACAAGATTATGCAAATATACAATTTAATGGAACAAACTCTAAAATGTTAAACTTTTCTCCTTCCCAGTTTGCAAAATAGCACAGCAAATACATTATAGCAGAACCATCTCAAAAACTTTCATTTAAGTGAGGATTTTGTTGCAAGATCTTTTGAATAACAATGTTACTGATATCTTTCGAGGGTCGGATAGAACTGACATAGATTACAATAAGGGTTATCACAATCGTTTCAGTATCAATATAAATTACATATATAGGTACATATGAAAGGTTGAAATAATGAAAAAACAAGTGTATATATAAGTGTATATATATAAGCTTTTTTAGTACACCTGACCCAATTTGTCTGTACGCCACAGGTTATACAGAACAGCCTCTTGCCTGAAGCTGTCAGTGCATTGTCCTCGACCGAGCCACCTCATGCGGTGTACAATTTTAGGTATATCTTGAATACTTTTACAAGAAAATAATTAACGAGAAAATTAATGTAGCACGTTCTCAAATGCTATGATAACACATTGTCAACTCTGACGTCTATGATGGATTGTTTTGTCAGTATCGAATATATTCTAAGTACTTTTGTCGGTTATTCTTTTAACCACACGAAATAAATCACATTCGAGCTGCCAATATGTTGATATATCGTAATGATATATTCATTTTCTGTTGGAAGTCTGTGCAATGCACAAATCAAATCGTTACACTATAGACAAATTTTATAGTAGTATGATTATGATATGTGTGAAGGAAATGTGAGGTGACTGACCTTTGGGTACGCCGAGGCGCAGCTGCTCCTTCTCCCAGGAGGCGAAGGTGGCCTTCAGCGCCTCGGCCATCTTCTTGTTGGTGCCGGGCGTGAGCGGCGGCACCTGCGATGGGATGTCTGGAACAAAGACGATTGTTATTATTACTTTTACATGTAATACCATTACTAAAAACTGAGAAGGTTCTTTGGTGAACATTAAAGAAGGCAGCATTTTAAATCGAAAATATTTGTTACTCATTTGTACATTGTATAATGGAAACTTTCAGACCTCCTACGTACTAAATCATGTTAGAAACCTTTACTTGCGAATTGTTATAAATAAAATGCATAGTTGATAATATAATTCTTTAGTAAATTCCTTCGTATGGACCGCTCGATACAAATCGCAGTTTTGTGTTTAGTTATTATTTTTTGTACGTAAGAATTTGAAAAGCCGCACTAATTGACTGAATTTAACTGATAACAAGTTACTCGTGTTCTCATTGTTATTGTAGGTTGTCCAATTTCCACAAAAAGATAAGTTCTATAAATCACGATCTTATAAGTATTTAATCAAGATCGCAACCGAAACTTTCTTGTTTTACATATCAGGTATCAACATTAAGTAAAGTGGTATAACTTAACAAACCTATGGAGTACTTTTATTCCATTTAGAAATATAAAGTCATCATTAACATTTTTAAGTAAGACGAATCGGATGTGTACGAGCATTTGATAAATTACCTTTTAAAGTGGATGATGTAGCGAGATGTATAAATCTGTCATCAGAACGGCGCTACAATTCGGAAGTCGGTCCGCTATCTAATCGAGAGCCATCCGCATCGTACCAGATCGTTATCATTCGGATTAATATCTTTATCAACTTTATTTATATTTACCGAGCACCGAAGAACAAATTAATAGCTGATTTCTTTTCGAGGCCTGATGCCTTTGAATAATATAAATCAGAGATAAACAAGTGAGATTGCGTATGTATGTGTGTGTATGTGTGAAGGCTTCATTCATAAGTGCGTCAGGTTTGTGTTGCATGTGTGCGTAGGCGTCGTCCCTGTACGCGTAGCTTGCACACCTGCCGACCAGTTCTGAGATGCGGAGATTTGTGCTCCTCTCCCACGGTCGCTGCCCCGTATGATCAGCTCTAGCTGAACCTTGTTTCATATCATTTAAATATAACAATTGTTTTAATATTATTCAGACCTTGAACACAAGACTGTTTTGCTTTTATGCACAAATCTAGAACAACTTCTGAGTAATTCTTTTGCTTATGATATTCGTTTTGAATTTAGCATGTGATATGTATAGATAGATATGTCCAATATAGTGTTGAAGACTTTATTCCAGGATGATTTTACTATTAATATGTTCATTCGCAATAAATTGTATGTTTCATTTGATAAATTTATTATTTCATGATAGTCCTCTCGTCAGTAGGTGTAAGTTTTTTTTTCAATGAGGAGAAAAGAGATCGCACTATTTTAAGTTATACGATATTTTTATACCTATTAAAAAAATTTAAACGATTGAATCGGAGGCGCTGATTGTAAGCAAACGTCATAATCTGCTACAACACAATACTACCTATACCTTGTTTCAAAGATTCACAGAAAGATGTGATTTTTGTAAACAAAGTTTTTTATGTTAAAATTCTTAAATTCCAAAATAATTTCTAAAACTTTTTTTTTTCATTTTGCCTTAGCTATCCATATCAGACAGTTTCACTTCACTTTATCTCACGATTTCGACAAAATTAAAACATTTCCGATGAAAGTATACAAAGTGTATGTTGTGGCAAATGACGTTTGTTTGTGTACAAAAATCTAAATAAGGTATAAGAAGGTTTTCAAAGTTATGAATTTCGATGAATTTTTATCCGTAATCTTTGATAAATAAGTTATCAAAAATTTTTGGTCGATCAACATAATAAAAAGATAGAAGGTTATTAAAATCACTTACTTTATACTTTACTTATCTTAGTTACATTAGTATTTGACTAAGTCATAAAAATGTTTATATTTGACAAAACTTTACATTAATCGATAATGGTTCACGGTCTAACATGAACTCAAGGCTCCAAGCTACAAGGTGTACATTGTAATGAAACATGTATAATAGTAACATAATTTCCAAGTTAACAATGTACTATCAAGTACCACAAGTATCAGTAATACGAAAGTATAGCGAATCAGGTGTCCGGTGATTTCACAGCGGTGCCTACATTAATTGTGGATCGACGCGTTGTGATTTACTCGCTACATCCCGCGCAGGTGCACTTGAATCACGATCACTGCTCGCACCTTACGGCCAATGATAATTTCAATCCGATTTATAAGCCACCAGACGGATAATAACAATGATATAGTTCGAAATAACCGAGGATACGGCAAGGCACGCACGGGGGTACCGCAAGGCTGCTTTCTATGCCCCGTATTATTTCTTTTTCCTTAAATAAATTCAATCTAAAGACGAACTCTTCTAGAATAAAGAAACTTTAGACTAGGTAGTTGTATAATCTAACATATAAAGATATTAAGTGAGCAGAACAATTATTTTGATACAAACAAAACGTTAATTATAGCAACAAATTATAGAAGCAAAATGAATGAAGAAACGAAGTAAAGAACAGAATAGAGCACAGAGGCTAACAAAAATGCACAAGTAATGACGCCGAAAACATTTTCTTTTGAATAACAATTAAATCGATACTCAGATTCAGTTAAAAAGAGATTCACAGTCTACCTGAAGTCAATGTCAGTTTTATGTTCCTTTGTACGTCAATCTAATCTTTATTAAGTCGTTCGCCGTTCTTTTTTAACTGGTCGATGTGGGGCATTGTTTTACAAGTGAGATAAAACACATCAGTGCATTGCTCAGTAGATGCACTGTTTGCTGCATTTTTACTTATATTCTTACAAAGGAATGTGTAATTGCTCGATTGAATAAATAGTGAATGACTAGACATACTTGCATCTGGTGAATTACTGGAATTATTTAATTTATTTATAGCACTATTATTTACATGCTCTTTTATTTCTTGCTACTTTATAAACGAAGACTTAAGACGACAAAAAATTTAAATTTCTCAGGTTTCATATATCGTAAAGTAAGTTAAAGCAGGGTTCATTTATCATCATCTATCAATTTAATTACGTAGGCGAATTGTACGCAGCTGGTTGTTAAATAGAGAGAGTGTTGAATTCGCAGTGACATTGGTTTATGTATAATGTATCGAAATTTAGCGAGATGAAACAAAAACAACAAAGTTGTTGTAAGTAAGTGGTCTCCGTTTCTGTAATGACAGTAATTAGAGCGACGTGGTTTCGGTTTAATTGTCGTAATGTTTCCGACGAGGACCATTTGGTCAGCCTGAGTCCTGAAAACATCTTACTTGGTATTCATGATCACTTTCATGATTTTAGATACTTTGGAATTGTATGATTTAGTTACGATAGATTGGACTGTCGAAGACTGTTGATAGATTTTGGGGATAAAGACGTGGCCTGTTTTTAGCGATTGGTAAATTTAAAAACAATGTCAGCGTGCGTCTAATCGTGAATGGCATGGATAACGGCACAATAGGGCGGAGATGCGCCCGGCCGAGTCCCAACATCTCTGAATAACACGAGGATGTTATACAGCCTTGAGAAGTCTACTAGACAGGCTTTTGACTCGTGTAATCGTCTCATCATCATCAATTCAATTTGTGTAGGCTTTAGGAGATTCGTTGTAAGATTTTAAGCATATATTATACAGGTTTTTATGAAACTGTGTTTTACATCATCTGTAATTCTGTAATTAATTCAAAAACATCTGTAATTAAGTGGCACTTATATATTATATTATATCTATTATTTAATTAACAAGGTTTGATGAAAAATTATACAAATAAATCAATATACTCTTTTAAAAGTAAAAAATAAAGTATGAGGATTATTTTTTAATGTGAATCTTTTATCTTTTTTTAATAGAAATAAATTTGAATGGAGATAATATAGATATATATAATCAGAGATAAGGATTATTTAAATAGTCTAAAACAACTTACAACAGTTCATTCGCATCGATAATTTATGTTTGGCTGTTAATGTTGGTGGTCAATCCAATATATTTTATTTTATAATATTAGAAAGATTTGTTTGTGCTAAATCGATTTTAATAATTCTTTCTCCATTTACAAGCTATATTATACAGAAGTAATATAGGCTATATTATTTATCTATGACGTCACCTGGGCGACGCCAGGTACTAAAAATTAGTAGTTCACAACTTCTATATACCATGGGGACTTCTACTGGGTCTCCTCTTCGTATTATCGGGTGTCCTTTTCTTCTTTTAAATATAACAGTCTTTTTACTGGTAGTGGAGAATTTGTTCTACTCTATGTGCTTCATGCTCGAAGATATGTAATACTCAAATTTTTAATGTTTAAAGTTTTAATTGTTTTAAATTTGTGTGGAAACTAATTCTCTTTTAAAAGCACGTAGGGTATTCTAATAAAAATGTAATTGTAATTTGTGCGTGATATTGAGGGTTTGCGTGCGCGTGCACTTGAAATGTAAATGCGGTCCGCAAGGCAACAGGTGGCGCTCGGGCGCTCGGGCGCAGAGGGAGCGTTACAGCCGACACTTGTTGCGTTCGTAGTCGTACCTTTACGACCGGACAAGTGTGTGCTTTGTTATTTCACGTTATGTTGCTTTTATATTGTGACGATAATTTACTTGGTTTGTTATGAGCGATTATGCTTTTGTTTTGATAAGATTTTTGGTTATTAGTTTAGTGATTTAGTTTTTTTGATATCAATGATTTATTTAAGCCGATTTTGCTTACATACATAGTTATATTTCCATGTTGAAGTTTATGTCAATAGCTTTGTAGTGCAATGCTCTTGATTAATACGTGGCAGCAGTAGACAAAGAGCCTAAGTCTGCCAATTAGTAGCCTCATAAAACCTCCCTCAGGGCAAATTTAGTGCAATTATATATTAGTGAATCCAGCCTTTGACAATAGCAACGCTACTCGTTTCTCACCAAACTTGACAAAACCCGAGTGGCAAGCTTGTGATTGGGATATTTTACCCTTTATATATAGACCAGGTTTATCTCACTCAAGACTAGACTTATATCGACATACTTCTCGGACTCGGTCATCTGAAAAGAGGTTTTTAGGAGTGCGTTTAACGTAATACAGTCTGTTATAACGAGAGTGTGTTTACCTCTGACACCGCCGCGGCGGTACAATAGCGAGCGGCAACAAAAGCTCGCGCCATTTTT
Organism: Papilio glaucus; assembly: GCA_000931545.1. NCBI lineage: Eukaryota > Metazoa > Arthropoda > Insecta > Lepidoptera > Papilionidae > Papilio > Papilio glaucus. The sequence continues at coordinate 282,980 of JWHW01027598.1, forward strand.
ACCGCCACCATTGTTCGCCGTTTGAAGTTGGAACGTCGCATGACGTCAGCGATGCGTGCACTGCTTCGCATTTAAATCATCCCCCACCGCCGCGTCATATTACAATTAAAAATATAATTAGATTACTAGAATAATGTTGATTATAGGATATTAGGAAAAGTACTCTTACTCATAGAAGTACAGAAACTAAAGAGATGGGTTTGTAAATGTGGTTATTCGGACTACCATAGCGAGTGGTAAGCCTATTGTTTTCGCTGCTAAGCCAAGGACATTTTATCCCACAAAAATACACAATAGATACGAGGTACGAGCAGCGTGAAGTTTCATCCAAGCTTTGAAAACGGATTAACACACTACAAATGAATGCTAAAGCAGATACTAATTATAAAGAAAAATTCAAACAAATAAAATTTTAAAAATAAACTTGTCTGTTTTGAATTGACCCAAAATAACTTCTAGTTTACTTTTGATAACCACATCTAATGTCTAGTAAAATTAGAAAACAACACCGTGATAGGTCGGTGTAGTGTTTAACATGTATCACAATGCCATAAACTCTGAATTAACTGAAATCTCTCCTACCATATTTTCATTTGGATTAAGATTTGGAATAGTTGATCTTGAATTATTAAAAGTCACTTTTCACGGTGACATCTGGAGTTAGTTATAACACGACAACGTCATGATGTAAAGGTGTTTTTAAATTGAGCATTAGGTTTTCTCACGACCGCCATAATCCATTAGTCGAGTCGTTTAAAAATTGACCATTTAGACGCCCGTATCACCGGCGGGTTCGCGCAGTCATTCATGCATACAGAAGGGTGTAGTCATAATGCGGTAAAAGTGTTATTTCAAACTGTTTTTAACCCACTCACGCATAAAATGAATTAACAAAAGCTTTACGTTTAATTAAATGAAACATGACTTCTGCATTCACACGGTGTTCGAAAAGCATTAGTGTTGCCATGTGTTTTCCACTGCACGGGTAGAAGCGTTTCTACCACACTTCCAACTTTCCTTACTTTTTCTCTGTTCTATAATTATGTGTATTTCTATAATATACAATTGAATTATTCAAGACATTTTAACATCTGCCGGTGATGGTGATGTGGTCATTCATCAGGAGAAGCCTCTGCCATAATCTCCCGATCCGTCATCATGAAGCGTACTGTAATAGAGATGTATTAATGTGGTATAAATCCGTAGCGGACCGCGGACGTAGGCGAGGGACCTTTGCTCAATGACAGCGGCGCGGGCGCATCATCTCATTGAGCGCGCACCGGATGGACCAATCAGCGGCGTGAATGGACGCCCCCGCGCCGCTGCGCTCGGTTATTAGCTACCGTATCTAGTGCCGCTACTGGCTTCTTTGTTATATCCTTCAATTGTCGTTTTATAACTTCGAATACGACAACACTCCAAATCTTAGACTATAGTTGTCAGCTTTTAGTTTGCTGTTTGTTCTATAAGTCTTTGTTTGCCTAAATATTGATATGCTTTATAAGCTATCAAACATATTCATTTTCCATCAATATGAATATCATTACTAGCAGCATCCCATCTATTCGTTTGAAAATTAATAGTGCATACGTGCAGACGACAAGTGACATCAAAACTTGAAAAAATATATAGCTCTGATCTTTCACTTTACGTCTACGGTTTGATAAGTAAAGAACTGTTCTATTATACGTTTCTTTCTTTTTAATCACCTGTGTATACACAATCTTCGCAAACAATAACACCAGTAACAGCGTACGCAAGGTCTTCACTTTCAAGATCATCAGAGCAGCGCGAGTAAGTCATAATTACGGTAAGAACTGCCGTTGCACAACGCTCGCCCTAAGATACTCGCGGACACGCGATCTTACTAAACAGGTGGACTCACAAAATGGTCTCATCTTTTAATGATGTATAAGTTGATATTAGCTGACCAATTCAATGGTTGATAGACAAAAAACTAAATTGTTCTAATCATGTCGCTGTACACGGCTTACACGCGAGGGTTCAAAGGTTATCTGAATTGGTGGCCCAATTCACAGTGGAACAAGTCGAAAGGATTATCTTTTGAAATAAATTTGATATTTTGTTACAATATTCTACGTTTGATGTTGTGCTCTTAGGGTCTTCGGCATATGACACGTTTGCTCATGATATAACATTGACACATATAATCTCGCGAGGCAACGTATATGCTATCAGAATAAAATGCAAGAAATCAGTTTATCATAAGTTTGTAAAAGATATCGTCTCCAATCATTCGAATAAAATTGAAAACTAAGCTCATTCTATGTACAATTCTCATGTTAATAATTAATTTTAATTAATAATTCACGTCACAATAAATTATATATTATATTAGTTGACAAATACTGGGCTCTATTAAATTGGCACAGGTAATTTTAAGTAACGCATATATTGCGAAACTATTACATGAATCTACAAGGCGTCTTCGAGCAAATGATACGCATCAGAAAACTAACGTTTTCATATTTTTCTAACGTCACGGCTGCTTCACATTCGGGGCAAGTGCACGTGAAACCGAGAGCGTTGCGTCACTCGAAGGATGATACATGCGCTTTTTCACAACCGACAAATGCTGTTGCAAATTTGATATACCAGCAAGCGGCGCATTCGCTGCGAAGGTTGCTCGTGATTGATGGCACTGCACAGAGTTGGATTTCGGAATAGTTTTTGACATTTCCCGTCAATTTTGTCACGCTAATACAAACTTACAGATGGACGACTTGGTTTAGTATCTGGTGATCGTCTCGTGCTATTTCATAGTTATGTTCGATAACATTCCTTTTAAATGACCGATGCAAAACGCAAAATAATAATATTTTCTTACAATATACGTTTGAATTATTTGTGTATTAGATATAAAATGATGGTAGTAGATTCGGTGATCGAGCAGCCAGTTTGTGGTGGTGGTTCTGTGGTAGATTTGCCGTGGTGTATGCAAGACTTACCTTTTGGCTTATTGAAAGCTTTCATCATGACTTTGATTCCCATGCCTGCGATGGCCACCGTCGCCGTGACGAAGAGTTCTGCGGGCCTAGAGTCCAATGCGGTGTTCGACAGCAGGTTCACGATTATTTCTTCTGCTTTATTTGTCTTTTATCACTGTTATATTTACAATAATTGTTTTATTTTTTGTTAAATATAAATCGAGTTATACACAAATTACTATACTTAAAATATCTACTATTGAATAACTTTAAATATCACACACTTTTTATTACGAGTTTGTATTGGAGTCTAAACACTCTTCACTGTTTTTCATTTTGTCAAAGTTATTGTTACGTCACCGTTTAACAGTTCATTTGTTTTGTGCGTCGTTCATCGCTCGCTCACCTGCATCGAGACACAAGTAGATATGTAAATGAGTTTCGTACGTCTCGAGTCAGTCGGTTTTCAGCGACTCCAGAGTGTCCTTCGATAACAGTCGAACGGAACCGGTATTGTCGTAGGTGGCAAGCGAAGGAATAATTAAGAGATAACTAATGCGCGCAGTTACAAGGCGATGCTCTCTATTCGGCGGCGGCGTGTTGCGCCGAAAGGGAACATTGTACAAATAGCAAACATTCTCACAGGTGCGCGGAACGATCCGGCACAGGCGTTTCCGGCTCGCTACCCCACTTACCGCCGCTTCCCGCCGCTCACACCCCGCAACACCCCCGCCGCGCCCCTACCCCACAGCGACCCCGTCGCTCGGGGATGTTCCCACAGTAACCGCTAGGCCGTGACGAGCCATTTCGCTAACTTACGGTCAAAGTTCGTTTCAACCTAACGTTAGTTTCAAGTGGTTTGTGGAATGTCTAATTGATCTAATTGACGTCAAGTCTATTTATTTTGGAAGGAGGAATATAAAATATAATAAAATTCACTAATTTTATGTGTTATGTTTGGCCGAAATGTTTAAAGGCCTCCAAGTTTTCTGGAATTGAATTACATTTGAAATCTTTTTAAACTATAATGATAGATGGAACCTTCTTATGTAGCCATTTGTATCTCACGTTATCAACGTTTCGACGAAAGTTCTCAATGAATAATTTAGGTTAGGAATAATAATACAATGTAATCTTGTTTGTTATCTCTGTCATTGATCCTTATTACTAATTTACTATTTAGAGCTACATAACTAGTACTTTCTAAGATTTGCGTTATTCTACAATGATGTGGTGTGAAGCCGTAACGAATACCCACTTGTTGCACTTAGCCAACAAGTAAGTAGTAGTTATAATTGTATATGCTGATGGAGTACATTTGCTGCGACACAGTTACGCGGTCTCCCGCGTACGCATAATTGCAGTTTGTTTAAAACGACTTCTTACACGACAAAGCCGTCATTTTAACGAAATTTTTACATAAAAAGACGTCTACAAATTACTAGTGCATCTATACTTATAAAGTGGGAGAGATTTGTTTGTTTGTACAGGGGTACCTCGAAAACTAATAAATTGATTTTAATAACTAACACTGTGACCTCAAGATCACTCGGATCGCGAGCCCTGTATCAGGTGAAGCTGTAAGAACCGTCAATAAGGTTACCAGCAACGACATCTCCGAAAATTAGTAGTAACACTGTGACCACTAGAAAAAATGTAATTATTATAAATATTTATGTGCGATATTGAAATTTGTCAGAAAAATTGGAAACTACAGAGTAAACTTCAAGATCATGAAAATTTCGAGCCCTGTTATACCAAGTCTATAGTAATTTACATATTTGACCTTTCCCAAAACTTCAATTAATTAACAACAAAAAGTCTTATCACAAGTAGTACAAAAGTTACAATTAAGTTATCAAATTAAATCGTCTAAAAAGCGTACCAACATTTAAATAAAATGTAACAAATTGATAAGTCTAGTGTTTGGGGTCGTCTCTGGGTAGCAGATCAAGGGTTAAGTACCAGTAAACATTTTCATTACTTTTTAATAACTATCAGAGGGGAAGGGTCGCAAATGATTAGTCAGTTGAGATTATGAAAAAGGTTATCTGGCTAACAAGTAATAACTATTGTTAAGGGGTTAGCTGACTACGTTTTTTTTGTGTACATATTTTAACATTTTTCACACGGTCATTGTCTTTGTTCTCGGAAGGGGCAGCAGTATAGGATATATATTCTGAGTATTCTATTGCCAAAACTAACAATAGAGTTACATACAAAAAACACATACATTCCATACTTTAAATTTTAATTTTATGAATTATGATTTATGCATTTATTTATTTTGAAATATGAATGTAAAATGGAGTATTTTTTTGTAATACGCCTTGTTATATCAACTCAATCTAAGTTACTTAGCGGCGATGGGGGCAACGTATTGCCCCTAATAAAAATCAAATTTAGACGCCTCTTCCATATCCACTTCGAACATATTGCTAACAGTGGTGTATTGTTGAACTTACATACGGGATCTAAAGCATATAGTTTTTTTCTAATTCTGTGTTGATCTATCTCTGCTTATACTGCACGTTAAATTGATATTTAATATTGTATAAATATATGAAAGTAATGAAACTAGTCTATAATACTCGTTTGTTTGTACGTATCTTTTGACAGTATAAAACGAGAATTAGCTGTAATAAGGAGGTATTTTATATATATTTGTATTAGGTATTTTATATATGTATACTATATTTTAAACAGTTTTACACTGTCTGCTGCCCCAAAGGGATTAGGTTTAGGGTTATCATTTGATGTCATTACGTCAGTGGAGACAAGTAAAATTTGTATTTTTATACCAAGTACTGACAGTATATGATAATAAATCATTGATAATTACAAAACAGTATATTTTATACGACTAAAAATATATATTTCAAAAGTCATAACGATAACATGTACAAAAATGGTATTTCAAAATTCAAAATTATCTACTTTAGTGAATGTATAAAATTCCTTTCAAATATTCAGACGGCCACGATCCTTTGTGTCCGTACGAAGCATTCAATAAGCCCAGTTGTCCAGTATTGGAGGACAATGACAGAATAATACTGGCTCACCACCCACTGGTCAACGAATTCATTATTATTATTGTGGATCATTTGCATCGCCGCCGTTATTATTATCAACGATGATGCTATTTTGGGTGACTTAAATATTAACTTAATCCATAATTTATATTCTAATGGATTAAAATGTCATTAAAGTTTTCAACAAAATGAACATATTTTAATATGTCAATTTCGAATTGAGGATGTTTTTTTCTTCAAATTATATTAAAATCCTAATATAGCGGAAATCCTTATGTTATATAGAGACTGGTATAAACTTTGCTATGACTTTTATTGTATTGTAGTTTTCGAATGTCAGCATATGTTAATCATTTTTTTTAATCTTCTAGACACCTTCATACAAGATTTTATGTTGTTTGCTTTCCACGACTAAAGCAAAATATTGATTCGCATTGGTCGCATTAAAATAAGTAATATTATATATTTAGACGGCATATTATCAATCAATATCTATTCCCTACAGATCGGTTAGTCGATTAGTGTGGCGTGGAGATTGGTCCCGGATCAACTAACTCGATCGTCGCGCCCAATTCGTCGAGCCATCATTTTAAACTACACCGATCATGTCACATTCGAGTTCGACCCATTTGTTTGTGGGTCAATAAATCATAATTTTATTTAACTTTTATATCACTTCCTGTGCTCATCGTAAATCGACTTATTTATCTCATATTTATTGTTTTTATACCAGATACTACTAACATATAATTGTATAAAAATTGACGTGGGCTTTCCTATATTTTTTTTTCGCTCCTATATTTTCGCTCTTTAACCAAAACTACACAACACAGAGGAATTATGAAAAACATCACTTACGCACAACATAATTAAATTCTAAAGCCATAGTTTATCGACTGCGAATCGAAATTAATTTTGTCGACGATTTAAGTTTCAATAATGGTTGATATCATGCAGATAATAACGTATCCTCTAAAGGATGGTAGCTGATTACAATTTAAACTGATTGTTTGTTACTAAACATAAGAGAATATATAAAACGTCTCTAGTCAAGAATAATTAAAATCGTGTCAGATTAATTAGAGAGCCCGCGGCGGAATCTCGACGACGAATACTAGGCGTTAGACGGCAATTATTGAGCGGGATCAGCCGGGGTCGGGGCTAATTTGTTTCATCTTCGACCCCTCTTAACAGGAAAGTGGACACCCGCATAAAATTTGGACAGTCACTCCCACTACGCTTGTTGGAATAGAGACTGTTTAGCTAACCTAACAGATAATATTAGTGTCGAAGATTAATGTTTCTTAATTAAACAAATGCTATTAATCTAAAATATTGTGTTATTAATTTATTATATTTTAAAATCCAACAAGTTAGATATATTTATTCTATTAAAATACCGATAAAGATTTAGCAGGCAAAGGAATTCATTCGGTGCGGCTTTCGGAGGGTGCTACGTTCGAAAACAAATTCGTTCCCGCGGTTTTGTTTTGACGATGCGTTCGCAAGATTTCGAGCGGTTCTGCACGGATCGCGCGCATCAACAAACATCTAACTACAATGAAGGTGTTCGTCGAAACGTTCGTGACGCGGGAATCGTTGTTCAAATGTGGAACAATGCTTGTATAACAATTGGGCGTGTTGATGCAAGCTAACAATGTGTTAGATTATGCGGTTTGGACGTAAGCAAGGGAGCTTTTACGCAAATTGTTGTGATGTCAATCTGTTGATTGTTTAGTTCATTTTTTTAGCATGCAATGCAGCAATAACAACCAGCATCCCTCGCTGATCAACACATCTAGTGGAGTATTTTTTTTCTGATATACATTGTGACATAAAATGCGTAAGTTTGGTTCACTCTGTAAATACTTTTAACAATATCTACACTAGATATCTTTAATACATGAAAATACAATGGGATACGTGTTATGTTATTATTGCTTTAAAGAGAATAAGCGAGTGGTTAAAATAATTGTACTATTTGTACACTAGCGTTGTAATCGTAGGAGTGAGTCTGTCAGCCGCAAGCGATTTGACCTCAGGCCGGTCAATTAAAACGTTATGGAGCGACGAGTCCCCCGCTCCCTGATCTGTGTCAAATGTATCATTCACTTCATTGTGCTTGTGACACGCCGTGTTGGATCCGACGGTACGTACCGCGGTGACAAATACCAAGCCGATGATAATCATTCCATTATCAAATAAAGTTAATGGTAACAATCGATACAGACAAACCGTGGGATATTTAAATTGTTTTACTTTTTGTAATACAAGACTCGTGATTTTATCAAAATTTTATATATAGATTGACCTGTGAAGAAAAGTATACTGCAGACTAGCAATATTGACGTAGGATAGTCAGAAATATTAATGTGCAAAGTTGTATTTAACGTTAGTCTATGTAGGCAGGCTCTCCCGGTAGAATGTTGTCATCCATTCGTATCTCATGAATGAAAATGTAGAATTTAAATATATGATGAAATTACATTTTTAAATCTTTATTCGTTTTATAAGAGTCCAATAATGTCCATATTACAAATAACATTAACCGACATGTTTTTCACGCGATAAACTAAAGTAAGCAATTAATAATTCAGTAGCTTAACTGTACTGTCAATGAATTACACGCACCTAAAATAGATTCACATAATAACAGGCCCTCACAGACATGCGATACATATCACTTTATATGGGAATAATAAAGCGGGCGAGCTGCTATAACGAAATCCATAGAGCAAAAAAATAAACTATGATACGATAACAGTTTTTGTACCTGCCGTACAAATTAAGTTCGAAATTAGACAAACCACGTCTAGGATCTTTGGTATGCACGTACTTGGCAACTTATCGGGGCATTATGGAAAGCTGCCGGTGGCCTCATTTTTTCATACCGCAAGTAAAATCAACATATTAATGAGTGTAAGGATTACGACACACGAATATAATCTCGAGAAGAGAATTAATTGATTTGATGTATGGAAGTGAGAGCTGGGTTTGGCAGGAAAAGCATGCTAGTAGAGTTAATGCCGTTGAGATGCGATCCTTAAGAAGTATGTTAGGCGTAACATTGAATGATAGGATTAAAAATAGCATTATAAGGGACAAGTGTGGCTTAAAAGTGGATGTTGTTACTAGAATTGAGAAAGGTATGCTTCGGTGGTTCGGGCATGTTGAAAGGATGAATGAAGAGAGAATAACGAAACAAATTTATGTAGCAAAAGTGAGTGGCAGTGTTGGTAGGGGACGCCCTAGGAGAACTTATATCGATCAGATTAGTGGCTTACTAAAAAAGGGCGATATAAGGAGCACCCATAACCGACGAACATGTATGCGTAGATGTATGAATGTAGAAGAAGCGAGAGAGGTGTGCCAGGATCGCGCCAAATGGAAATCCATGATCTCTGCCTACCCCTCTGGGTTACAGGCGTGAGCGCATATTTATTTATTTATTTATTTAAGAGAATTAATGCGCGGATAAAATGTTATTTCTGCGAACGTTCGTACGTTCGTCTATTACTTATGGGGATTGGATTCTCGACATATTCCACCGCTTTAATCGGTAGTGGATACTTCTCGGAATATTGTAGCCATCACAACTTATTCGATTGCCGTTAAATTCGAAATTGGCTATAGCAATTCAATATGAAAATGGAGATGCATGTTAGTTAAGAAGCCGTTAATTCGGTTATATGGAGATCGTCGCATCGCTTTGGCGTGAGTTATGCGGTACTTAGGGAGTAGCAATTCGAGTAGTGTGCACAAGGTTACCTAGGCTAGTGCTGAGTTTGTGACGTCGGGGAGGACGCTCAGCTGGGGTCCGGGTGGGTGTTTTGTGATGCTGGAGATAGTTGCAGTAAGGCGTGCCGAACGCGGCGCGAAGCGGGGCGGGCTCGCCGGCGATTGGCGAACGCCTCCCAACGCCTACGCGCATGTGCGCCGCGCCGCTCGCGAGAAAAATCATCTTGCGGAAAATCCTGTACGTTTCACGGCCCCGCTTTCAGTTTCCAATGTTTATTTTAAGATGTGGGCGGGATAACGGCCGCCTCGATGGCTCGGGATTACGACGGCACCGCTGAATGTTCGCTTTTCGCATAAACATTTAGCGGCAAAAAATGCAACGCCGGGGAAAAATCCGGCGGCCGTCCATGTTGGAAGTAACTATTTAAAAATTATTATAGACACAAAGGAATGGTATGCTTTACACAATTAAATACAAAGCGATGTGTGCGTCGCAGACTCTGTGTCCGGATAAGAAATATGTATATTTATATCAGCGTATTCATTACACATTCAAATGAAACGTTTTCAGTACTTTTGTATGTTAATTTAGGCGGGTAAGGTTAAGTTCAGTGTCGACGTGGCTTGATGTAACACTTCAGTTTGAGAACAAAGCGATCCCTATTAGTTCATTTGGTATGCGATATGTGGACAGAGTGACGCAGTTGTCACTATGCTGTATTTTGATCATTATGCATTGTAATTTGTAGACATTGCCGAATAATGAAGGTCTTTTGAAGAGAAACTTAAAAATGAAAATATATAATAACAAAAAACGTAATACGAAGATAATTACCTTTTGTGTAATAACAAATACAATGAACTGCAAATAAATACGAGTAATTTCCTTAAATTAATCAATTCAAGGAAGGTTAAAACAGTTGTACAAAACCAACACTTGATTACGATATTATTCTGCAAATCAGAAACACGTTGCTAAGGTATTTTGTTTTAATACTTTATTTAAATATACATTAAAACCCCTGATTTACCAAAAGGGTTTGTATTTTAATAAATACTTTTTTGTTTGTTTTACTCTCGTGTAACTCAATCATTTGATCGCCTCCAGAATGTGAGCGGAACCGCGTCGACATTAGTGGCAATTAACAACGTGTTAAAGCGGACTAATGTGTGCAACTAAAATTATTATTTTATTAATATGCGTGGTTTTTATTAAGGCGGCAATATAATAAATTATTTCAAATATTACATGTATTGACGCGTTATGGAGGACTTGCTTAGGTTAGGGTGTTGTTTATGCGTTCAATTATTATTGTCAACTTAAGAAACATTAGCAAAATTTTATTTATATAATTTTTTTCTATACAATGCCTCTTCATATTTACTGTTTTACTGATTACAAATAATGCTAATGAATACACATTTATCATGTATGAATTAAGTTACAAAAAATAGTCGTTTTAAATTAGGCCCGATGTGGTATATGTCGTTCATGAATGTTAAGTTGTTTAAGAATATTTACATGTCAGATGTTCAGTGTGACGTGCCTTTGTTGGCGTTGTGACTCACCGCCGGGCACGCTTCGCTGCTTGCGAAAATTTGACGTTTTGCGTCGCGGCGTTCGATTTCTGTGCGCCAACAATCGATATATAAATAGTATTTTTTGTTGCTAGGATTAATTATATTAAAAATATACATCAGACATTATGTTTTTCTAATATTCATTGAATAAATTTGCTTCATACAATTTTATAAAACTTACAAGTTCTTTCATTTAATGTTTTAAATTTGCAATAATAAGAAAAGGCTTTATTTTTCTGGCTTTGAAATTGTGGATTACAAGAATTTGAATGTAACGTGTAAGTGGAAGACATGAAAATGTCTATTTTTAGATCAAATCGAGGTTCTTGAGAGCTTATTACAAATTATTCACTAATGAGGCGAAACAGTGAGCTGGAGTTTCACTAACATTTGTAGATCAGATCTTCATTAGTTGTAATAATATGAAGGTAAAATGTGTTAACTCAAATGTAAATATATTATGAAAGCGTTTTAAAAATGGAAGATAAGGGTTCGCGAGATGGTGTTCAAAATAAATAGGGAACACCTGTATCCGTCGGGCGCAGGTCCCTTTAGAGCCATAGTCATATTGACACACAGTTTAATTATAACTAAAAATTTTAGGTATAAGTAAGATATAATCAATAGATTATATTAAAAATGGAGACTGCAGTCATTTTATCAGTTCTAACATATTTTTACCTTTCATTCAAATGTGTGTATCAACATTGCATTTAAAAAAAATCGAATATTCAAAACGAAGTAACAAAGCACAGAGTGTAATCGCAGAATTAACATTAACGCAGAGTAAAAACCCAAGCTCAATTGCTTAAAGGTAGGTACCCTAAATGGGGTCTGACGATGTTCTTATCTATGTGCTATTGTTTAACGCGCTTTTTTCATTCCCACGGTCGTCGGCGTCGAGCGGCGGCTGATAACGCGTACCTGTCGCCGACACCGACTGCGCTTTTAAAATTCACTCATTATTTTTTGTTTGTTTTCAAACGCAACTATTTTTTAACTTATAAAACAGCCAATATCAACGTGTAATATCAGTACGTCGAGGATCGAACGAGCGGTGTACTATATCATGATAAATTATTTTCTATGAATGCTCTAAGAACTGTTTTACAACCTATACGAATATTATGTTAATCCTTAAATTACGAGCAACACTAAACCTTCAGAATATTCCACTTCATTATCTTGAATCACTTCACATACATTTGACTGTTATCGAAGGACGTGAACTAAGGCGTATTAAATTATAATGTTTTCATGCAGTTGTAAACTATATAGAACAATTTGGTATGCATCTCATGAAGGCAGAATACGCATACTTGAATTTAAATATTTTAATGGAACGGCATCAAACAAAGAGAAGTCTCGAATCGAGTGCAAAACTCATCGGCGGCCCACGCGTGTTGGGACAGATATAATGTGTAATAGGTACACGGGCTCGAATCCATTATTCAATGACGTGAAGCGATTACCCATTTAATGTAATTTGGGGCATCATCAGTGCGTCCAACTTTGCGACAACTTCTCGTACGTTCTCGGCATCACTCACTCAAGTAGCACCGATTAGTGGCTTTTAAATATCACAACGGGGTAAGCACTGCGCGGGCACAGATCGCGAGAGTTCGTGAATCGTGTCGGTCATCGGAGGCCGGCTATGTCCAGAGGGAGCGACGAGGGCGGCCGCGCGCTGCAGCGGTCGGTGCGCGACTACGCGTTCGCTGGGCCGGCGGAGGGGCGAAGCTCCACCGTCTCACTCCCGGCGAGCTTACGAAAATCACCAATTACAATTGTCCCTCGATTAAAAGAGCCACTACAGATAATCGCAATCTCGATGCACTCCGCGACTCGACGACAGATAATCCCGGGATTTTAGCTAGGACGAGGAGCGCGACGTTTTTTCTTGGAGCTTCCGCGGCCGAGCGCCGCATCCGGTGGCACCTGCTCGCACTCGGCGTCACGTCGCGCGTTAGAAGGAGATGAAGTGTTCGATCAGCTCGCACACCGGATGGCGGACTCGGTTATGAATGAATGTGTCGTCCCTCTCCGGCGAACGGATCTTGCATAACCGGCTCTCGCTCGTGCGCCTCGCCGCCGTAGAGGAAGTGAAAGGGACGGGAGGCGGCGTAGTAAATATTGCGTTCCGTGGATCCGTCGGGAGTATTTCTATGGGCTTTCAGTTTTTGTGTCAACACAAAGGATAACCGTCCATTTTCATTCATAGATCCGGCGTTCGGTTCGAATGCCCTTGGCCATAAAATCTTACGCACTCGACACACAAGTAGTTAAAAATATTTTTGTGCATCTGTTGATGCGTAAATAAATATTACAGGTACTAAGAATTAAAATGAAAAAATAAATAGAAGTAAATTTGAAACAAAAAATTAAAACTCTCAGTAAGTACAACGTAGTTCCAAGATTTTCTACGCATATATCTTACAACAGACTCAAAAAAATATAACCGAATGAAAGAAAATGGAAAAAAATACTTTTACAATTATTCAAGTTAGAGAGGTTCGTATATTGTTATCAATACTAAAACACATGATAAAAAACCATCTATCCATTAGTTTTTAGATGTCCACAGCCACGACAACCACAACTAGACATAGGCCTTTTCAAACTATAGTTTAGCAGACTGTCGTCACTCTTATTCGCCTGGAGAGGTCCCAATAGAAAGGGAGAAACGCATTGCTAGCTATATTCTGATGCTGAGTATTTGTCTATAACGGAACACGACAAGAATTAATTTTATCGTTTAATAGTAGAAGAAAAACAGTTGTAACTATCCGTTCTGTACGTAAATTATAAAATTGCACAACAATGACAATACAATTACGTAGCGTACGAAGCAATTTAACGCGGCACACTCAATTGCTAATCATTCACTGTAGCCCATATTGTCTTTTAAATCGTATCGTACGTAACCACAGATAAAATAAGCCGGTGTGTTTAGGGTGCGGCGACACGTGACGTAGCGCGTAGGGCAGGGTTGCATTGTTCGCGGTATGAGTCTCTGGGCGCGGCGGCAAACGGCCCGTGTCAATGGTGGCTTCGATGCCTTAGCACGTGCGAGGACCTTTGTCACGGACACATACTGGCAGCTAAGACCTCTATCGACCAACACTTTTTTAATTTTTCTTTATGGCCAGTTATTTCACGCGTTTTAAAAGAGTTTACATTGACAGATTTATCTTGATTTTTTGTATATAATATTATATAAAACTTAATAGTAATTTCAACTTTTGATGATTTCAACTCGCAACGATCATTCGTTTGTCAGTAATTGTGGTCGTAAATTAAAAATGTATACAGATGAAAGAGAATCTAGACGAGACACCGAAAGCGCTCTCTACATTTTAGATTTCGGACATAAACCATTGAAATTTGTTTAAGATTTTAACGTATGCTGAAAATAGCCAGTCATGGCAGATACGAAAATAATGTTTAAAAGTAGTAAACGCTCGTTTTTAATAAGAGATGAAACATAATTTCAAACTTTATCATGTAAATACATGCATAAGTAAATCTGAGTAGAGAAGAGTTACTCGGATTATGAGCATAGAATTGTCGTGATGACAACATGATGAAACAATGACACGGCGGCCGGTTCCACTCCTGGACGTAGACCTCCCCTATTGATCTATGTGGGATGGGCAAAGACCAGGTCCCTGTCCCCCTCATCCAGTGGGCTCCCACAACCTTGACCAGATCATCCATCCATCTTTTTGGATGCCTTCGCTGTGCATAGGTTGTCTCTATTCAAGTCCACTGGATCAAGGCGGCAGGGGACCGACCGGCGTTCGTTAGGTAAAACTTTCTTCGTAAAAACCAAATTGGGTGTCGTCAGCGGTTTGCGAAGCGGTATGACTTTAAATTATGGATAAAGCTTAGTCGAATTCCATATTCGAGTCTCGTTTCCAAGCTTTCTTGTTGCCTATTAATATATGTGTCACACAGTGTAGGATATTGCGCCGCAACATTGCTCAACATCGGGGAGACGTGCTTTCAAAAGGTTTTGTTTAAACAAATCAAGAGCAACGCAACAATCGACTTTCGCTAAGACAAACAGAGGATGTGGCCGCCATTGTCGCCGATGGCTGAATACCCCGATAGTTTCAACACAACATTGTTTCACTGTTTTCCTAAAATTACACGTTTAGAATAAACATTAGCCATAAAAGTATTCCGAGCGGAGCGCCGCCCATCCGCACTTTACCTACACATTAATCTCGAAGGCATTAAAGCCAGCGATGGACTTGAAAGGACAATGATACAATGAACAAAGACTAAATCTGAACGAGATTCTGCCACAAATCAATGAGAAGAGCCCGTCGAATGTAGCCTCAGCGCCAGGTGCTATGCGGGAAGTGCCTCCCTCCCCCTCCCGCTCTCTCGACCCTCCCCCCTTGCACCCTCACGCACTTGTACATAAAAACGGAGGAAGTGCATACATACATGACGGCAGAATCGAACGCAGTGACGTAGAGGTTACATCGATGTGTGTGTCAGTTATTTATTAATGGCGTGCATTTGCGTATGCGCCGCTCGTTGCGCATGAAAAATGATAGATATAAATTTAGAGTGGACGCTGATTCTGAAATCTCGTTAATTATACGTACGGCGCCATCGCCATGAAAGGAGTCATGAAAGCTGTTTCGCTTTAGTATTTTAGTAATTGGGTTCTTTGCGCCCTGTAATTAATTCTCCTAAAATATATGAAAGATCCAAAGCATTACGAATTGTCTAAGTGTCATATATTATAATAGAACAGTTACAAATGACATAGGGTTTATAGGATAATTAAAAACAAAATAATTTTTCATCGAAAATATTTAATTATTCTTCATAGAGCAATTGCATCTGGCATCTATGATTTTGTTAATCTATCTTAACACTTTAACTAGTATACAGTAAAATACACTTACTGTATAAGTAAAATACTTAATACTTTTAGGTACTTAATTTTATATTTGGAGTATTTTTAATCAAATTCTGACTTTTACACATCAAATTAAGCCTTTTCAAAAATAAAATCGCACGTTTCCGTCAACTTGATATTGGCTATGGATATTTAAGTCAGGTTTAGAAATCTACACTAAATCCTTAACAATGCCTATTGGTGTAAATTAAAAGGCTCTTCTGAACAGGGCCGGGCTACTTGTAGGATAGGATGAATACCAGGACTACGTTTCAGTGTCTTTTTAAGTAAATATTAATGTAATGCATAATAGTGTATGTTTAGTAACGTGTGCATATTAATAAATGAGTTTTTAAAACAAATGAAATTGACAATAATTTCGACTATTCTTTCGTGCGATCAAACAACTAACATGAGAAAATATTTTTCATCAAATTGTTTGAGTGCATTTACTGAGAATAAAAATGCAACTCATATTTCTTTGACCGTAAAAAGTGTTATTTTAGCATTCCTGTTTAAAGTTTTTATTAATAGACGCCTTGGTCAATTGAGGAATGTCAAATATCTCTTTGGTGCAACATTCAATATGATTGTTAATGACAACTTACCAAGAAATTATCATCAGGTAGCGAAAGCCTACACAATGAGTCCTTCCGGTATTAACCAAAGACAATACCTTTCAAAAACAAACCATATTTCCAACTAAATAGGGATCAAAATCAAATGTGATATACTAAATTTTTTTGTGCCAGAACTTTTATTTGAATAAGGTTAATGTTAATCCTAAAATGAGATTTATGTTATTACAAATAAAGACGAATTTCAAGAACCGCAGGTTGCTTTTAGATTTGATACAGGGTTACCCATCATCCGGTGTAAGTTTACACCGTGGGGAAGTGGACAGCGTTTCGAAGTAAAATTAACCCTTGAATGCCAAATTAATATAATTAATACAATACAACATGCAATAATCTTTACATTTTTAATAACACAAAAATGGAAGAAATAACGATTTTTATGGCCTGGTAACGAATATTTTCTTTAATATGTTTAAGAAATTCAGAAATATCTAAATGTGCTCTTAGACTTTGTGTATTCAGGATTATAAATGGCGATTCGAACGATAGCTAACGCGTAATTCGTTTCCTTTTTTATTTTGTTAAAAAAATGTAGAGACAAAACTGGATTGCAGAATCACAGAGTAATGTGAAAAAAAAAACTATGTGCTTCTTTGAATTTTACTATATTTAAAAAAAAAAAAACTTTTTTAACTTCTTACATTGAAATAATCACCTACCACTATTTATTAAAAAAAAAACTTTATCCAGAGCGATCGTTATCACATTTAACCGTTACGTATGTCGAGACAAGTGTTATGTTACAACGATATCAAACACAATTTTTATACGGCTTCTGTTATAATATAAATACAACAAAATAAAAAAGGGCTTCCACGACGATTTAACCTTAATGAGTTAGTCAGTGAAATAGACAAGTTTACAGACCAATCGACCAGACAATTCGACTTGCACACCCCATACACCAGCAATAATGCAGGTTAAAACACTGGCACAATATGTATCGAGTTTTTATACAAGTCAAAGTATTACAAGTAATTTGTATCTACTACAGTACGTCGTAGCGTGAAATGCGTTTAACTCTTTTCTATGTGTAATAGCGGCGGAAGGGATTATAGGCTGCCTTAACTTTACATTGCAACTCTGACATCTATTTAGTAGAAACAACAAGATCGTCGAGTAACTGACAATAATGGAAAGCTTATAGTTATACATTATTTTTAATTATAAATTATAAATAGTTTTTAATTAGTACCACGTAGTACCATGTTTCTTAATTTTTTTGTTCAGTTCTTGATTAAGAAGTAGTACTTGGGAGAATGGATTCGTTGGATCCGTTTGCGTTGTCTTTTATAACCGTGCGTATAGACTTGTTGCGATACAGGGTTCCTCTGAAAAAAATGAGACGACAATATGTTTTGTGTGAATGTTTTCTGCGGTGTAAACCCACGGTAAGA
>JWHW01027598.1:307934-319547 GCA_000931545.1 Papilio glaucus
CGATTTTTTAATTGAAAACAACATTCGTCAGCAACACGCGTCGGCAACGTACTTATTTGAATTTGGAAACGTTTCGATGTACTTGTTAGCATATTTTTTTCTTGTATTTAATTTTGATATTTATTGTTACGAAAAACGGTGAAGGAAAACATCGTGAGGAAACCGGCATGTCTTAGAACCAATAAATTCGAAGACATGTGACATCCACCAACCCGCACTGGGCCAGCGTGGTGGATTACGGCCCTTCCCTCTCTCGGAGAGGAGGTCTATGCCCTTGCAGTGGGGAGACATTCTAGAAAAGGTTGATTTATTATATTTTATTATTATTTATTGTTAAGTACAAGGGTTTATAATTCTTGAATTTTTTTGGACTACTGTCGCGCCGCCCCAACGGTTTTGAGTTTTCACTTCTGTCGGCAGTCCTTATACTGACTGCCTGTGTAATCAAATACCTCAATATCTCTCTTAATTAAATACATTAATTAAGAGACATATTGAGGTATTTGATTTTAAAGTAAATCCTAGTATGAAAGGAGTACAACCGACTTTGATATTTCTGCCACTGGTCACCTAATTAAGGCAATAAGACCGTGAGATCTGGCTGTTTTTGTGAAGCACGCAAAGTGGCAATAGTTGTATATTTAAAGTAGTCGGAGCGTGGCATATGAATAAAAACGTAACGTCGAATGGTGCACGATGTCGAAACCATTCTAGTTCATTAAACACCGACATGAATGAAACGCTCGTGGAGTGCCGTGGAGTGCCGAGGAGTGAGCACCAACTCGAACTTTAAATGTAGGCTACAAAATGTACATATTCTACAACGAAATCTATTATACACATATTTTACATTCAAGAAGAAATTGATTATAATTTTGAAATGTTGTTTGATTTTAATAAAAAGAAAATATACAGATAGATTTTTATTTATCATTTCTTTTGTTCCAAAACAGTCTTGAACTGGAATCACATCGACTACAATCCTAAGCGGTTTATTAGCAGTATAACCAATCGAAATCTTGTGGGTAAACCAAAACAACTACCACTCCTTAATCATTAGACCAATTCCTAGCTTAGCTTATGGTAATGAATAACAAGGATGTAAAAAATATCCTTTAATGGAGATAAATATGTTTACATGTAACATTGACAAACACAAAATGAGAACGAAAAGCTTTCACCACATTGTAACAAGACAAGCGACGATATCCTCAAGCCATTTCAAGGCGATATTTGCTGAGCCAACAGATATCCACATGGCCCACAAATAAAGGCCAACAGGGCCGATGATTCAATGTTGACAGTCCATGCGCGCTCACTCTCGAGTCCGCATTGTATCTATTTAAAACCTCTACCTCCTCACAATGTTATCTGCCAGTAATAAAGACTTTAATAGCGGAATGCGATAACAGATAACAAGAACAATAGAAAACATTTTTAACGCAATAACTCGCCATTTTGTAGTTAATTCGTTACTGAGAATACAATAAATAACAGCATTAATTCATTTTACGTTGGCTGCAAAGGATGCCGATCATAAACATTTCACAATTACAATTAGTACTAAATCATATACTAAATAGCCATCTATATGTCATACTACATAATATACTATCTATATACACGTATAACACAAACAAACAAACTTTAACAGCGATCTCTAAAAAGCTCTCCATGGTGTATTAATTTAACATGGAATTAAACATCATTGATGTCATCACATACTTTTAACTTGCATTCAATAATTACAGTATTTATACTCATAATATTCAACAAAATCACTAATACTTTAAATAATAATATTGAAGAAATAATTTATGTATTTTATCGTACAGGATTTTTACGGGGAAAAAATTCAAATAGTCCACCACTACGTCCTAATAATATTTTAGCTTAATCACCACATTAATATACTGAATGTAGATAGATAGTAATTACTCAAGATAATTCCGATGATTATCAAATGAAATATTTAATTACATTTTAGAATAAAACCAACAACATAACCTCTCGGATAATGCTGTACGTCAAACGTATAAGATGGTTCATACGCGAGTTTCAATATCCATTAATATAAATCTTGTTGTCTTTCAAATATCTTTTGATTATACAATCTGTGATCTAACGTAATTAATGTATCTTAATTTAGACAAAGAATATTTTAGCCGCGTGTACTCAGAGATAGCGAGACGGAGCGGAGTTGAGGTTGCCGGCTTCGGGATAAGATCTCGGAGACTTAGACGATAGTATCGCGGCGATCGCTTGCCGATGCGTAGACATACATAAAATTTGAAATTAATCAGATCAAAGAACGTTAAAGGTAGTAAATGTACTGTTTTTATCTATTACGAAGTATATGTTCTTAGCCACGCATTCTTACAATATTATCGATTTATATGATTACCTTTTTACATTTTATTTAAATTGAGCCATCGTCAACAATAATGGTCCTATCTCAGCCTAAATTAACACAACATCTTAATGCTCTGTTCCAAAACCTTCCTCATAGTTTATACTAGTCACAGACGAGGCGTCACGCCTTGTCTTTTCTTTTGAAAAATAATTCGTGACACACATTGATATGCCAAGATTCCAAATAGTATTTGATCCCTTATTCGTAAGTTACGCAAAATCACTTACCAATTCTATAGAGAAAGGTAAATCATTCTGAAAAAAATTCCGTTTGTTATTGTATTGTAGCTCACCTTCAGGGGAGCTTGTTCACCTTCATGTACCTTGATGTTCCAATATTGAATCTTGCAACAGGATTAAAATGTTTGCTCTGACGGATTTTATCTTTTATTGTGGAGTAAATATATCGATTATGTAGTACAATTCTAACTCGAACGCGCAGCAACATTTGAAAGTTTCTAATCAAGTTGATCGAGCATTAGGATAACAATTGTATTACCAAAACTATATATCCTTATCGATCCTCGTTTTCTTGAGAGCTTCATGAGGAGTCCGCTTTAACCGGTCTCGACGTGTCGTAACATTAATTATGATTTTGTCGAACGTCCGCTGCAAGCGCCACCGTGGGAACGCGAAACGGGGACATAGTGGTCATTTCACTACACCCTTCCCCCCCTCACCCCACCACCGGTACCACCAGCTATCGCCGGTTTAGTGAATGAAGCATACGTCACATCTCGCCAATTGACCGGTTTCTGAGATCGCACGTGATGACTTTTTTGTAGCCGTCGAAGACATATTTCCGGTTCGCGAAGCGTCAGATACTTATGAATGAACGGTACTTACACTGGCCATTAAGTTGAATAATATCTTAAAGAAAATATAATATTTAACCTCTCACCAAATTATTATTAAAGCTTTGACTTCATATCCTGTTAAAAGATTATTGCTCTTGTAAAAATAACTAAGTCGACGTATTCTTAACACCGTGTTCACACTGCCGTAAACATTCACATAAAACAAAACTGAGATGACAATATGGTTTATGTTAATGTTTTCGGCAGTGTGAACTTAAGGTAACAAGCACGCTAACTTTTTGTGCTTAGATACATTACTCATCTTACCTTTCTTTTTACTAAATTAAATCTAATGTTGGTTTGTGTATCAGTTTTAATACTGTCAGCTTTGAAAGATACATATAGATTATTTATTTTAGTTAAAAAATAAAACACAATTCTTACCGTTACCAAATGGTTTGTTTTTGTCACACTCAGAGCCATTGACAACAGGAACAGTCGTTTGTACAAAACCAGTATCAACGAGGTTTCTGTCGTATGAATATATTATTAGATTAACCGATTTTTTGCGTCCCGTGAGAAAAAAAAAACCAATGAGATCAGCGAGATAACAAAACTCTTCAAATTAACCTTGTTACATTTAATTAGCGACCGCCAATGGAAGGATATCAATATAATTGTTTCCGTTTCGGTTAATAATCTGTGATCTGGTCACCGGCCACGTTGCGGGCGCATAAAAAATGCATTTCATAACGTTTAAAGATCCAGCCTCGCTAAATTACGCAATTTCGTGAAAGATATATGAGCATTTAGTGTGAGCAAAAAGTTTGGACGTGAGTCCGTGCGCGCTTTTAATAAAATCTCAGTTGCCAGCTACTAAAGGCATCCTGAATGCACTTCGCCCTGTAATATTTTTTCTCCGCTTGTCAACGGCAAAGTGTTTTCGCGCGAAAATGTCGGTGGGAATCTTCGAACGTCTTTATTAAATTCTCAAACTCATCGAAATTTTAATTTTATGTTTCTCTTGGCATATTTTAAAAGCTTAATCATGAATTCTTCATTTGCATTTACTTAAAAACAAGCAATTTTCATAAAATTTAAAAATGATCCTACATTAATAACATCAAGTGTTAACAACCAGCACATGGTTGTGGAGTTCTTGTCTGTTAAGAGTTCTTTTGATATGGAAGAAGGTTGCAAACGTTCAAGCGGATCGCCTGATGTAAGATAAACGCTTTCCAGAGACGCCCGCAACAAGCAAATTTCTTGCAGACGCGTTGATTACCTTTAATAGACAGAAAAGGGCATGAACAGAAATAAGGATCCTCTTCCCGTTCCCATGCTATCCTTATGAGGAAAGGGTAGGAACGGGAAGAGGACTAAAATTAGACCGCCAGCACCTCAAACAGTTCAGATTATATTAATTAAAAAAAATTAAAAAGCAATAATAATTATTATCTCTGTCATGTATGAATAATTTCCGGCTCAATTCAATTATTTATTAATACCAAATTATGTATTCGATGTCTCTACAACCTGGATAAACAATGTGTAGATTTCTATATGAACGAACAAGTATTTGCAAACGCTAGGGAACCAGTCAATAAGTCAGTTGACGTAACAACATTAGCCAGGCCTTTCGATCGCAGCGGACGTATAAAGAAGATTACTACATCGGAGGTGGATGCTGTTAGCCGGATGGCAGGAAGCGCCGGTGAAAAACCAGAAATTCAACATCTCCATAAGACACGAGAATATCGCCTTCCGCTAATTATTTACGATATATTGCGTAACGGTGAAACGCCGGGAAGGAGACGGAGGAAAAACTCGATCCGGAGGACGTGGTGGACGTCGCCCGAGACGATCGCAATACATTAACCAACGTACGCCATTAGCATACGGTTCATTATAGTACAACCATTAGGATCACTTGATCACTTTTAGTGTATCTTTATTCATATTTCGTACGATCTCGATGAAGCAGAAATGGACTCTGATCAACCGATACTTTCAGAGATTATACGCTTTATTGTAAAGATGATACGATTCAGTTTTCTACATCAGTACGTCTAGCATCGGTCTGTTTATGCTGGCACGTAATTAAAGATACCATAGCAGGAACCAGGAAGAGTGTCGTACTATCTCAACAGTTAGCCGGAAGTCGCTCGATCTGTGAGTTCATTCATAAATGACTGTCTTATAACGACAATGTTGTATGACAGGTTGTAGCTTCGAGCTAAATTAGATTTTATTTACGCATGGCTACAAGATCCACATTGCTGTGGCAATTTAATAGTAATAATTAAGCATGAATGAAACGAAGCATTTAATTGAGTAGAAATGTGAACAAACATTGTGTTATCTCTTCGACGCTCAGTTTTTAGTGGGTTCTATTTGGTAAACGGTTAGTGGTCCTCGTTGTAAACGCCATACTTTAACGCTGGTTTTAATATATTTCGGGGAACGGTAAAAGACCAACTTTTTATTCCGGTACATGAACCAGTGTAGTTGATCAGTTATTAAATCTGCTATTAAAATGATTTTAGTGATGACATTATGGCCGTGTCCGCCGTCACTGTGCACTCTATAACAAAATCAGTCAATAGTTATTCAAAATAAAATCCTAGTAGAATGGGAGCGAAATCTTGTCTTTACGACAAAAAGTAAATAAAGCGTATTATTATATAACAAATGTGTTGTTAAGAATCCTTTGTGACGTCAATAAAATACAGTAGCACGAACAGACGCCGGGGCGTCGCAAGCGGGGGCAAAGGGCGCGACTCTGATTGCTGTAATCGAGTTAAGGCGAGTGGACAACTAAACAAAAAGAGCACCACAATTAGCGGGCGTGGGCGCAGGATGCCCGCTGTTCCGCCGCGGCACGGGGAATTCAATTATGAAGATGTTTTCGTTCAACTAACAAACATCAACCACGGTGGTACTCATTTACATAGCGCCCTTTTCATCGTGCTCTGGGTTTGTTTTAGTTTTTTTGTTTCATTGACAGTAGCAGCTGGGTACTGGCACAGATTGTATAATCGATTTTCAATTCCAGATTACTTCCTTATCAATTTTTGTCTAATGGATTTGTGAATAGATAAAAATGATAGCGATTTTATTTCAGTAACTAATCAGTGGATGCGTAACAATAAAGTTTGTTAGTAAGTAGTTTGTTAACAATAAAGTTGGAGTTAGACCATTTTAAGTTTTTGAGAAAAAATATCTTTTGTTAAAAACACAAAAGATATTTGTTTAATTTTTTATTAATATTTCTCTCTTCTCCAGTTGGCCTCTAATGTGTGGAACTTATTTCTTTAGTTTAATGGATTTTTGGTGTTCAATAGCAATTTGTTTTCTAACCCTGCCGAAATAAAGTTCGTCAATATATATAATTATTTTATATATATTTACAGGCAGACAGTAGACGCTGCACGCTTATAATAATCTTTATAAAAATATATGATTAGTGAACACTGGATTACGACGACAAAAAAGGAGTCAATTAAACGTAAGGAGATGTGGGCAACGGAAGTGGAATCGGCGCCGGCGCAGATGTGAAACACCCTAATTTGTCGACCCTTATCTCACAACATCTACTGAGAGACTGTATCAAAGATTAAGTATGTGTAATAAGATTTGATGTCGAAATCATTGTGTTTAAAGGTCAATACGGTCTTGTTTTATTAATGAAAGTCCGAAGCGAGCACGGCGTCGATGTGGTTGTGGCTACTTCCTCATGGAACCGGCTGAGTTTAAATATGAATATTGCTTTTGAATGTACGTGACTCACTTTTGAGCTCGCCTTTACTTTGTTGTTGTGTGAGTGTAGCTCATGCAAGAGCTAACCTACATTTGAATGAATTTGTTCATAGGTTTTTTGTGTTGCAACAGTACATTATCGGCGGAAATGAACTTAGATCGCTGCTGTGGGCTAATGATCTTTGTAATTAATCTTTTTCACATTAAATGCTTATAACAGTTGTTTATATCAAAAAATACTTTAACAAATTATTGTCGATTTTTAAAACTCATAGTCTCTCCAATGTTTGAATGAAGGCATCTGGGGAACTCATAATATATCTTGAATCTAGTGTAGATACTTTTGGAAAGTAGAGAACATTGGCTTTAACCCTATTGAAAACAAAAAATTACCGCCCAAATTTTCCCCAAATGTAGTACAGTTAAGACCTTTGTTGAGAACGGGTTGTGTAAAACAGTTTCTAGCAGATTTTTAAGCTTATGTATTATTTTAAGTATTCGTTATACTTAAAAAGGTCTTTAAAATTAATTTGAAAAAGTAATAGCATTTAATTTGATAAAAAAGCTATTTTTGTCAACCAGTTAATAGCGTTTTAGCGTAGCGTACATCGATAATAACAGGTCGTAGGACACCACGGCGCGGCAGGAAGCGGCCGCCGGACGCGGGTATCTAGCTACCTTATCTATCTCGTTTCATTTAAAGCTTTGTCATACACGCTCTCGCTCTAACTAACAACTATATGTCCCTATCTGGCATATAGCACTTTGCATTACGCCATCCCTGTCATCCCATTACCAATTCACAGTGAATTGCGCAATGAACAGTCGAATTTTTATTTTCCTACCGTTATATGTACGTTATTGCGACATCATCTGGGGTGAAATGAGTTGGATGCGGGGCTACTGTATGATAATGGTCATTATGTAGTTGCCTTATGATGATTTTTTTTGTTTCGTGGTCAACATTTTTAACAAAATAATAATGTATTAGAAAGGACTGTAAGCAGCAATATGCATTTGGATGAAACGTAATTCTCCTAAACTGTCATCATCCTCCCTGACCTTTTCCCACGTTACATTGGGTCGGCACAACAGGTTTTCGTCTTCCGCGTTGATTTATCATCGCTCATTTCAGTCATCACTCTTCTTTATCGTATCACATTTCTGCGTGATAGATGGAGCCACATTTCTGTTTTAAAATATTATTTATTCAGGTAGTTGGAGGAGGGAAGGAGTCCAATAGTCAGTACCCTATGTTAGTGTGTGCTGCAAGCTATTTATTTTTTATTAGTAGATTTAACGCAGGACGATGCAACTGCAGTTGCTTCAACCGCCTCTCCCCCTGAAATCTCATGTTAGCTGCCTTATCCTAGGAAGTGAAGATAATCCGTCAAATTATTAGAAATTGAACAAAGCATAGTACAACGTTAGATTAATAATGTAACTGATCAAGATATTTAAGGCCTGTAAGTTGAGCTACAGGGCCTTTATAAACGTGTTTAGTTATAAAGCGAGAGTTATATATATATATATATATATATATGTTATACCGGCGGTCTGGCAGGAGCAGCTTCTGGTCCCGCTTGCGAGAGCGACTAGAAATCATCTCCGCGTCCGGCCATTCCGCCAGTTGCTGCGTTTTAATTATTAATGAAACTGGCCGGCGCGGGAAAGCCGCACTACGGCCGGCTTCGCTTCCGCTCACGATGCTGCGCTTCATTCATAAAATCACACACTCGACCACGAAACGTCTCAGCTTTACATCCCATACAAATTATAATCAACCTTATACCAATGCAATAAGGTCACATTATCATTGTTCATTCTTAAACTAATAACGATTGTAAATGTGCGCACGCTCGAACAGAAATAGCTATCGAAAACAGTGGTAAGTACGAACGCGTTCATACGAAAGTGGTCTCTCCTTGTAGGGTGGAGAGTTGATTTCCGTTCACGCCGGAATCCCCGGTGGCGACGTATAAGGTCCGAACGTTCTCGGTTGATTTACTCGGTCGTCGTGAATGGGATGCATCGCGGCGGGTGAGGTGCGAACATCTAGTAATGGAGTGAATGGAGTCGCCTCGCCGCGGTCCCCTCGACCACTATCGAATGCTTATACGGTGTTGACACGCCGGTTGGGCTTCGGAAAAACTTGACGATATCGCGTTTCCACTTATAACTTGAATACCTATTAAGGAATAACTATACTCGCTTACACGCAGTAATAACACACGTGTCTAAACTCGGACTTCTTTTTATACTAATAGTTATTTATATGTTATTTGCATAGGTAAAAGCAGATTTTAACAGTTTTATATTATAATTATTTCTTTATTAGAGAAGTTAAAGAGTGTCCTACAGGATATAAATGTACCTGTACATGTGTTGTTTACCTTCATTCTTGACTTCATAAAGGATTTTTGTATAATTCTTATATTGGGTAGTGACGCATCTGTAACTTGATACTTATTTGCAGATATATATAGATAATAAGTAACATAACATCAGGGGAACAGCGTGATAGACTGCTTGACTTCAAAAATACCATACCATAACTAAATAAAATGTAAATCTTTTTTGGCTATACTATTCTTTAGAGAAAAATAAAAAAGACATCTTCTGCACTCCTACTAATCGATTTTAATGGGATTTTCACAAATTTCGCCAAGCTGAAACTTGTGCTAAAAATGGATTAGAACAATGGTGGAATGGCGGAAAATACGAGCGTTTAATATGCTGACGGTATTTAAATCGTAGTATTTGCGCTTTAAAGTACTTCTTTATTCGACTCACCGGCATACGTCGGACATGAGCGACGCATCCGAATTTCCCAGAAGCAATCGATGCTCCTTTGAACATCGAAAGCGTTCGCGTATCAACAAAAAGGTTTCGGTGCCACACTGTCTGCGAACACAAAGGGCATTTTTTACATGTACCACCTTAGAAATGCAACTTGACCGTTTTGCAAAATCTGCCTTTATTGCGAGACGCGTGTCGCCCAAAATTACCTGTCGCCTCGAATCTGATATAATGATTTTTTTATTCCAGCATGGTTCACAATACCAAACCGGATATAGCCGGATTGTCCTTTCAATGGGCCGGTATAAAAAGCGTATTTACGATTATGCACGAGCGATTTGTCGTCACTCGATACGGCGCGCGGACGAACCCGGGCTCGATTATTATATCGCGTTACACGGCTTGCACGGAGAGCCGACTTTTTGTAGTCATTAGAAAATAGTTATATTTATTCGCTCGATAGCCCGACGCGATTTCCTTTAAATTAATCGTTCGACTACTTCAAGTAGATTGTAATATCAGATACAATACGAACTACATTACAAATTTGGTATAATTCTAATAAAATCTATCTTTACACATAACTGTTGACACATATATGAACACACACATATCATGAAGTACGTTTGCGTATTACTGTTGTACAAGACGTTGAAACTAAATTAATGTTTCAAGCGCACTTTTGTAATCACTGACTCATTGCTTGAATTTAGTGACAGCCCTAATTAATATGTCCTTAACGTACAGACAGTTTTAAATTGAATATACACAACAATCATTACTTAAATGATAAAAATAAAATGCAGAACGAGTAAACATAAATTAAATGCATCAGTTCAATCAGAAATCATTGCATTAAAAAACAATAACTTTAATTTAGTCTTTTGGTTATGTCAATATTGTTTACTAGCTGGCCCGGTAAACTTCGTTCCGCCCTATAACTAATAGATAGTTCACTATTTTGGCGGTAATGTCTTACACATAAAATGTAGATATATGCTGTCGTGGACTTTTTTGTAGGACTGTGTAAGAGTAACATTTCCATTAATTGTATACGTGTAACTCTAACGGTTTTCGCAGCGCACACCAGAATAGCTCGCGTATGGCGGAATTTTTCAGTCCTTACTTGACACTTATCGTGTTATTGTGGACAATTCACACAATATCTTTATAAATTATAGCTTATATGTTATTATGATGATAAGCTATATTATTGTAAAGTTTCATTAAGATCCTCAGTAGTTTTTGCGTGAATAACTAACAACCATCCATATCTTCCATCCAATCCAAAATCCAATCCATACTTAAAAACTTTCGTTTTTATAATATTAGTAGGACTAGTTGCGTCCCGCGTCTTCGCGTGAAAAATTAGTTTATTTATTTATATACACATCCGTTAACCTTTTCTAATGCACAAACAGTGGACAAGAACTGATTTTTTTTTCAAAATCAAAATTCGATTAGTTATTTTTCTTTGAGTTCACAAACCCTGTCAATAAAAGAACCGTTGCAAAGATAAATATTTAAAATAATAGTTAATTAAAAAACACTCTACTATCTTAATGATTTTAGTGACATAAATATGTTAATCTAGGCGGCACTTTTGATTATTTCGTTTTGATTGTCGGTAATTAGGTATCGTTTGACCTGAAACTTGCGATCAAAAGAGCCGATAAGGTCAAATGCTAAATATTTGAAAGGCAGATAAATAACTGCGATTATTCTATTTTTATTAACTCTTTAGTAAAGTTTTATCAACACATTATAAGTATGCTCTTATTGTCCGTTGGTTTTTACGATTAAATCCTCGACTCGAGTCAGCCACTGTCTCAAGTTTATTAAAATC
>JWHW01027598.1:324968-358401 GCA_000931545.1 Papilio glaucus
CCGCAGGAAACTGTCGCCGGGGCACTAATTCAAGCGGGCCGCGGTAAGTCCCAGTTTACCTCCGCTGCCAACCCGTTTCGCATACCGTGGGAAACACTCCCACATACATAGTAATTCACCTTGCTTCGTTTATAGGGCTGTTATGGCGCAAACTCGATCCGATTCGGTTTTATACTTTCACCTAAGCACGTAAAACCATTCAAGCGCTTTGGATTTCGATTTAACGAGCACAATTATACCTTATTACCAGGTCGTTAACAAACTATTACGATGTTTCGTATCGATTAAGACGTATATCAAATTACCCTATAAAAATCAGGAATTTCGACATTAATTTAAAGAATTGGTTAACATAGTAGCTTGGAATGAAACTACTACTAAATAATCTTATTTAGATTTAATCAAACGTAGCAATAATATAAATGTTCTATGCCATATCTGCCTCTTCTATACTTTACCAAGGTTTCTTCTCTAATGGACACACATTATATAAAAGCTCTACGAATTAGGTCCATTAAAATGTTCTGTATAACATCTAAAGTATAAATTTTCAGTAAAGTAGTCCAAAAACTATATCTGAATAGGGACGAGAATATTTTTTTCTATTTTTTTTTTAGTTTTAAGTATATATCATGTCCCTGACCTTTTAAACCCTCCTCGGGAAGTTAAAGAGTTAAGAAGATTAAGAAATTAGTTTAAGGGTTTAATTAATGAATATTGATCTGAGTAAATTTGGATAAAAACGTTATATATTTTTAAAAGCGATGTCGTAATCGCCACGTCTTCTAGATATATATACCTACTATAATCTTAATGTTTAAATGAAAAAACTCTAAACTAAAATATACTATTAAAAAATATAAAGTTGACAGCCCTAGTTTTTATAGCCGGCGGCGGCATCTCATTCATAGGTATATGAATGGGTTAAGTTAACCTTTGAAATGGTGTCTGTGTGCGTGCGCATACGACCCGTGGCGAATGAATTTCGAGCTACCGTTACCGCGTGCACTCGGGTAAGTAATTTACAAAAATAAATCATCTGTCCCAATACACGGTCAAGTGATGTTTTTTGTTACTACAATGTAATCAAAATACTTTTTCAACGCCACCCGATTATTGAGGTACTAGTTTGAGTCTGTGGTTCACCATATCAAATTTGGGAAAGAAGATTTATGGTATAGTAGAGCTGTTACCTCTTTTGTCCCAATTGGAATAGTCAGATATAGCAATCTGGTTTTTACTTTGCTAATTAGTATCTAATTGATTTTATTGTAGCAGGCGGTATCGGTAAAATAAATGTATTTTATAAAATTAAATATAAACAATAATTCGCTTAGCTAAGCTTTGTATAAGAGATGAATGTGATAATAGTCGAATAACGTAACCTATTAGCTCCCAAATATGACAGGGGACGAAACTGTTGTCACAAATAGGTCACACTTTTAAGGTTTAATTAATTATTTATTACAGATATGTACGAGTATAAACTATTATACATTCGAGTATTATTAGAATAAGGAACAATGTTACAGGGCATTAATATTGTTATAGCCTGTAAGAATGCACCAAAACTCCCAATAATTCTATTTTAGGTAAAACAGAACGTCGCGTTCACAACACAACAACAACACAACGCATGTCGTAAAATTAAAAAAGGCAGTCGTTTAAAGTCGTATATTTCAGAGTTATTCATTAAGAGAAGGCGCAGGTTTGTGTTGGAGCAAAACGCAAATAAATTTTGAGTGCATTACTGCGGCAAGGTGATGAATTACGTCCTCCCGGGGCGGCCGGCAACCCTTTCAATGGATACGCCGGTACTGGAATAAAGTGCTAAGTAAGTTATGTTGCCAGTGTTGCAGGGTTGATGGTGTTCTTAAGAAATACGGTGAACAAGCCAAGTGGAATAGATTTGTAGTTGGCCGACTTCTTTATGAGGAATTCTTTGAATGTTATCTCATAACAAATTTCCGTAATTTGCGTAGCGTTTGTTGTGTGCGTCTAATAAAGAGTTATCTGTACTTGTCTAAAGTATACTAAAACTATAAATTTACTTTTATATTGCTTTCGCGTCATATTCATATAAGGAATCGATAAGCTGTTACCTTTTAAGAATCTTTTAAAAGCTAAGAGAACATAAACAACGACCAACTTCAGTTTGTCACAGCCCTACTTCCTAGCATCTCATAGACATAAATTTATTGCCCACAGATCAATAGTATATTGTCTCGTTAAAAATGAATATTCCTTTCAAAGCTGCCAACATTGAGGCATTGTGGTTTAATATTGTCTCAATAATGTTAACAATCTGGCTAAGATATACTTTAAAGAAACAAGCTTTTTTTGTATTTCTCGTTTAAGTTATCTTAGAAATTTTCCCACTATAATCAATAAAGACTTGTTTATTGACCACAATTCCAGACTTATGTTATGCACTGTGATCGTAGGATGCACTACATCAAAAATCCAGAAAAATTATGCGCTCACATCCGTAATTGGGTTACTGAACTAGGAACAAATATTACGGATTTCCAAAAACGATGCAAATCTATTCTATATCATCTGTGAATCTCATTTTTATATATCTTGCTAGCTTAACCACTACAAAAATACAAAAAAAATCACAAGCAGTCATAAGGATTTCAGACAGAAGTGTAAACTCAAAAGAGGCGCGACAATAGTTAAAAAAATCGTCGAACTGTTCAAAAATCAAATAAACATGTTGCTGACTCGTATTACTGACGCTTGTTGCTTACGCGAACCTAGGAGATGTTCTCTTACCAAATGTCTTCTAAAACGACTAAAGACGTTTTCACTTCAAAAAAATCAATGTTCTAGACATGATAACAACACTTAACATGAATCGATTACTCGCATGGAAACTTTCTAATATGTTATTGTGCCGACAGCGGCTACCGTCTTTATTATTACGTCTAACGAATGAACTCGATAATTAAATCGTGAACAAATCGTTAATAGCCATTACTAAAGGCTATCGCGCCGTTCGCTAGCCATATTGCCGACAAATCGATAATGAATACGACTTGTCAAAATGTTTCGTAAACACCTATCAAGTTTCTTAGTTTACAAATCGCTATTGTATTTGACACACGAGAAAAATGTTAGGTCAAAATTAAACAAAAAAAAAACAGCGTGATTTACGCTTAAACATGTAGAGAACAAAATATAAAATTCACAATTAAATTTTAAACCTATTCTACTTTAACAACAATTAGAATTTTAGTCATATTTTAAATAAATAAATAAACACACAAGTTTATATAATACAATGATGGTGAACGATATTATAAGTTGTAATAACTTGTTTTTTCTGAGCATTCTGATTAAAGTGTCAGATAGTGAGCCCCGTCGGTTTAAATACAATTATTAAAACTTATTACTTAGAATTCATGACTAGTTAGTTAAGAATCATCGTGTAGTTAGTTAAAAACTAAACAAAAAACAGTCTTGGCACTGCATCACTGCTAAATTTTCTGATTTGTGGTGCAAGACATTGTTTTTTTTAAACTTTATTTGTTATTTAGTTAAGTTGTAATATAGATAATAGACACCTATCCTAGTTTTAACAGTGGTAGAGCCCGCAACAACATCTGTTGCACGAATGGGCCGGTTTCACCGGTGATATACCACGACCTCACAAAAGACAGGCGTCAACTAGAAGTATTTTGCGCTTTGCCTGATGATTGGGGTGCCGCAGCCTTAAATCTAGTCCTCTTGGAGCATAGGAGGTGGAAGAGGAGTTGACGAGGAAGGGGATGGATAGGAAAAGGAAATATTCGTTTATCACCTTGATTCGTTTATCGGTTTGATACTCTGGCCTTGCGGAGGGACGTCAGTTCCCTCTGCATTTTTTTATCGTATATACCACGGGGAGTGTTCCGTAGAACTGTTTAGAACGATTCCTGCCGCCGAGTTTCGTCATCGGACGACCATCCACACCACCTGGATGGCTGGCATTCCTAAACAGTGCGGTTCTCGCGAAATTTCCTGCCACGCACAGCCACATTGTGGAACGGTCTATCCTCGGCGGTATTTCCATACCAGTACGACTTAGGGTCCTTCAAAAAGCGAGCCTATCTCTTTCTTGAAGGCCAGCAACGAATCTGCAGTTCCTCTGGTGTTGCAGGTGTCCATGGGCATCGTTGAGCACCTCGGTGTTCCCGCCGCTCGTTTGCCATTTTCTCTTATAAAAAAAAATCACCTCTTCTGTCCATTAAAGGTTGGCAACTCAACTGCAACTTGTTGCAGATGCTTATACTTAATATCAGGATAGCTGTTATAAATAATAAAGTACACTACGATTGAAATAAAAGAATCGGTATGATTTGAATAGACGAATACATTGTGAGGTCGATACAGAGCCAGCGCTAGCAGACGTGTCATTACTGAAGCCATTGACCGCTCTGACAATATAACTTTTGTACCGCGACCGGACTACACACAATTGTGAACAAGCAAATTGATACGCTCGCCGCATTATGTCTGCGTGCTGTAGTGCACTGTATCTCGCTTCTTCCTACTGTATTTTTAGGTTCTAAATTATGTTCTACAGTAAATCCTACTTATATTATAAATGCGAAAGTTTGTAACTATGGATGTTTGTTAGTCTTTCTCGCAAACACTACTGAATGGAATTTAATGTGTGAATTGTCCAAAATATAACGATAAGTGTCAAGTAAGGAGGACAAAATGCGAGCTATTCTGGTGTGCGCTGCAAAAATCGTTTGTTAGACGTATATAATGTATAATGGAAATGTTTACCTTAAATAGTCCTACAAAAAAGCCAGCGACAGAATATATCTATCTGTTATGTGTACGCCATTATCGCCAAAAATAGTGCACCATATATGAATTAACGACGGAACGAAGTTTGCCGGCCCAGCTAGTAGAACATAATGCAAAAATAATTAAGATCAATTTATTTCTGAAGTTTTTTTTTTGTATGACCTGACTGATGAGATGATAGATTATAGATATTTTCATACAAAAGAAAAGGTATAATTAAATATTAAAGTTTCTTGTGTACTTTGATCAAGAGGGACAGGTATATGAAGAGATTTCCATTTTTATGGTCTTGGCACACATTAACGGGTCCAGGGTGGGGCTGACTTAAGTCAAATCATCAGAGTCCTTCCTTGGAAAATTTTAAATATTCTAGCCGATGTAACTTTATCTTAGGCGTTTTATACGCTCGTTGTCATTTCCTTTTTATCAAATATTTTCATCGCCTTTGTCTAAAATCATGGCAAAGAACATACATAATCTTAAGTTGATTTTTCAGATATTTTCGATCTATACTATCTATATATCTATACGAATACTTTATTTCATGTAAAAAAGACTTGATTATGGCGTTCAAGATACAATGAATGTTTTTGTTTGGAGCACCTGTAGCCCTGAACTGTATCAGAGCCGCGTAAATCTCAACCGGATCAATGCTCTCTGCGCCGCTGCGGTGGGAGGAGGCCTTGCCTCGGAACACCTGCCGCCCAAGTACTATGGACCCTTTAAGTTAACCATGTACTCCAATACTTACATTACACTTATGGGAAAATAAACTTTCTTAAACATACAAATAGAGTCGTTTTACAAGTGTAACTCGTTAGGACTTGCGTCGATCCTAAAATTTGAAAGCCTAGCCAACCTAGTCAGGGCACAAATCTCATTTCTAGATAATCTATAACTGTTCAGCTGGCTCGTTTAATAGACGTGCTTTGAGATTTGTATAGAGTATTTAGATATTCTAATTTTTTATACCACTACTAGGCACTTATGTACGATGGAACATGTAGTATGTGGCCCTAGCTCATGTATGTTTATAGTAATATCATTAAGAGAAAATATTTGATTGTTTGTTTGTTTCGAATAAATTAAAAACAACTGAACTTCTATGAGCGACTAACGTAAGTTTTTTTTCAATTACGTACATATCTACCCGAGCCGGGGCGGGTTGCTAGTATTCTAATAAATTGAATAGTA
The DNA here is from genome assembly GCA_000931545.1 of Papilio glaucus. Taxonomy (NCBI): domain Eukaryota; kingdom Metazoa; phylum Arthropoda; class Insecta; order Lepidoptera; family Papilionidae; genus Papilio; species Papilio glaucus. The sequence goes on from JWHW01027598.1 coordinate 330,966, forward strand.
ATGTCATAATATACTTAGATGGCTGCGATGTCTGTGCTGGCACCAATCATTTTATTGAAAATTCGGATCGATTACGATTGAGATTGAGATTATTGTGAGTTTTATATATAAAATTAAGATAAATGAAACAATTATTAGATACATTCTTTATAAAGGCAATATAAGGAGTATCGTAACTGACGAGTGTGTATGCGTTGATGTATGGTTGTAGAAGAAGCAAGAAACATGTGCCAGGATCGCACCAAATGGAAATCCGTAATCTCTGCTTACCCCACTGTGTTATACATTTATATATTTTATCCTTTATAACACGTCAATGTTTTTTCTATTGTATAAAAAAGACAAGAATAGAATACGTTTATAACTGAGTAATTTGTATTCAAAAGATCTGACGATCATGGAACGTTCACGGTTGGCAATGGCCACACAAATTGACTTACCTACCTCATTACCTTCGCGCACAACTTAATAAATTATACCGTTGGCCGTGTTTAAGTAATTGTAAGCTACTGCTTACGCTCGATAAAAAATAACCAATAACTTAAGGTTTATATTCTTTGTGACATCCGGCGATTATTAGTTGAACTTGAATAAAGCCTCGACGAGCTTATACATGATTAAAATCAATTACGATAGAAAAAGATACCTGTTAGCTGCCTTTCAGTGAGCTTAATATTTAGTATATAAAATTTATGTATGTAATATATAAAATGATTCAAAAAGTTGAGGCAAAGGATGACGATGTCATTTATTTGAAAGTCTTTTTTCACGTTCGTTGAATGAAATCAACGCTCTTCGTTATGATCATCCCTGCCCTGTTACCACTTTAATTGGGGGCGGCACGACACATTTTCTTTTACTATCAATCGTCATCTCAGATTGATGAGAGAGAAACGAAACAAATTTATGTGGCAAAAGTGAGTGGCAGCGTTGGCAGAGGACGTTCAAGGAAAACTTATATCGATCAGATTAGTGACATATTAAAGAAGAACGATATAAGGAGTACCCGTAACCGACGAGCATGTATGCGTAGATGTATGGATGTAGAAGAATCGAGAGAGGCGTGCCAGGATCGCGCCAAATGTAAATCAATAATCACTGCCTACCCCTCTGGGTTACGGTCATGATAGCATATTTTTTATTTTCATCTCAATTGACACTCCTTTCTTGCTCATTCGTCCTTCACACAATCTATTTTTCTTAGGCCTACTAGCATAGCAAAAATAAAGTTCCCTGTCATATTACATTCTTCCATCCACATACCATGTTTAATTCATATGTAACTCTTTTCCTTCTAAATAAAGAACGATATAGTGCTGTTTAACTTCAGTCACATTCCATCTAGCAATTGTTAGGCAATCAAATTAAAGTTCTACAATTGTTGAACATACATTTTTAAATTTATTTGTCTTTGATAATTTCACTCTTTCGAACAATTTTAAGCGGTATTTATTTTCTTGTATATTCTAAGAAGGCTAACGCAACTCTAGGTATCGGTTCCTGATTAGGCCGGGACTCGAACCGCGGACCTCTTGTTCTCCGAACGCGGCGCCGACGCGTGCGCGCCCTTTGATCTTCGCCGACAAACGCGCCGCGACCTTATCTCGCGTGAGACCAATTTTCGTTCTAACAAGTGACAATAATGGCCTTTGTGGTTGTTAAATATGGATTTTTTACACACTTCCCGTAAGGTTATCACTCAGCACACGTATTATTTACGACTCTATTCACTTAATATGTTTAAAAAGAAAACTTTTAATAATAAAGGAATAATATTCATAATATAAGAAATAATGTACGTAGAAACTTTATTTTTATTACAGATTAATATACATTTATAAAAGTAGCCCAGAGGGGTAGGCAAAGATCAAGGATTTCCATTTGACGCGATCCTGGCGCAACTCTCTCGCTTCTTCTTCATCCCTACCTCTAAGTATACATGCTTGTCGATTACGGTGTATGGTTAGAAGCATATTATTACAGTTTATTCTGTCACAGAGCGTTTTTGCGCTGAAATGTGTTTCTGACTATAAATGTATGAAAGCGATATGCTTTGAAGACGACATGATATAGTAGTGGTAGTGTGTCCCTACCTTAGGTCGCAAGAGACGCAAGATTCGGCATAATTTACACTGTCCCCATCACGATACAGAAGTTCTATTTTGACAGCGAGGACGGCGAAGCGACGGGCCGTCGGTCGGGCTTCGGTTCGGCTAGCGGCTTGTTATTTAATTAGAGCCGCATTAATTTTGTAACAACAACTTCCGGCGCGGGGGCGCGTCTAGACACAAACGCTGCGTGCCCAGAGCGATGCGAATTATTATACATTGTGCCTTGTTTCGTGTTTAACTTCGCTTTATTTATATTTCAACTTCTCTTATTTATATTTGCTTAAATGAATGGGAACGCCTGAACAGAATACAGCCTTGTATTATCGCCTAGCCTTCTCGTTGTTGCGTTGTATTGTTAGTCAATGTAAACCGCACTAACTTCTGGTTATGATATTGCATCATATATCTTTTTGCCTCACATAGAATAGTGCCGAATTTACAATATTGACTACATTCTACTAACAGGTAAACTGTATACTGTGTTTTTTAAATTTATCGAGTAGCAGTAAAACCATGAAATGGTTGTGAGAAGGCCAATTAATTAATAATGATTTATTGAGACAAAATCAAGTGTAACATTTAAAATTGCAACCAACGATTTTGTGTCCGGTTACTAAGTTAAATTAAAATACAAAGATAAATTAAATTATGATTCATTTGTAATTACACAACAACTAAATACATTAATACGAATCCCAGACTGCTGTTAAATACTAAAGTGCATTCGAATAGACATATAGCGAAATAATTAACCGGCTGATTTCCTGCGTACGAATCAAAATAAAGGCAGTGATACACAACTCTACTCGCATGGTATAAGGTTGCATATACCCTAATGCGTCGACAAGGTCAGAGTGTGGCAACTCACCTCATGCTCCTTTCCGCTCCAAAAACTGCGCTTGTGTAAGTCTATATGTCGGTGGCGTGACTCATTCGCTCAGAAGACACTTTATTCTCGTAAGAATGATGCAAATGTTCATTCAACGTCCTGTCGCGTATTTGTTTAGATATTGAGGTGGGTATATAATGAAACCAGGATCGGAAACGATTATTCCTTTGCGATTGCTTCAGACATCCGATGAAAGTGATTATAAAGTTAGGTAATGATGTTTAAAATATTTTACATATTGTCAATGGTTAATACAATAAATATTGCGCTGCCTTGTTGCTGCGGCATCGTACCATGTAGCATCCCTCCTCGCTTCGTCTCTCTGCCCCTGTGTGCGTTGCATGCGCGTTCCGTCAACGCACGTCGTTTTGAAGCACGACTTTTGATTTGTATTGTAAAACAACGCAGCGTTACAGCTCCGTCGACGAAACGCCCGTGTGGTATCACTCTTATTTATATTTGTTGTATTGAAATATAACCAATAAGACCCCTGTAAATGTGTAATAAACTACGTTGTTGACTTGCGGTAATGCTAAAGGGCTTAAGAATAGTGATGAGATGCGGCTAAAATATTCTCATGTACTTTAAATATAATGTGTACTTAAATTTTATAAATAGGTACTTTATGTCCTTTATCATTTTATTATCTATACATACAATAAAAATGTAACTGATTGCTGTCTTAACATGGAAGATATTTGTGAAAAACTATTATTGGGGGCCTTTATAAACGCAATAAAACCCGAAACAATGATTATTAGAATTATACTTAATTAATCTTTTTAAATGTTGCTGTAATCGTGTTTAATGTATTGAACTATATAGACATTTCAAATAAAAATAAATTTATTCATATCTACATCTTTGAGAAGGAAATATTTAAAATATATCTGTAGGATCATATTTCGTTTCGTTATTGTATAATATATAATAATCAAAATATCTATGTCTTTTTGGATAATGTAGTCATCCATAGATGACAAAATGATTAAAACAAAGTTCAGTAGTTTCACAGTTTACTCTTTAATCATCGTCAGACAACAAGCGTTCACTAGTCGCTACTGGACGTAGTGCTACCCCATACATCGCTACAAACATTGGTCTCTTACATAACATTTTAGTGTAGAGATTTGAATGTAACTATAGACGCATGAAGTGATAAAATGTTGGCGCAGACGCAGTTTTATTGGACAGAATATATTACTATAATCATAAACCATAAAATATGACAAGCTATCCGGAAATGCAGAAAAGCAGTGGCAGCGCTGGCGGCCGGATGTGCGCGCGCGCATCTGGGTCAGTTTATTTCTGTTTCGGCGGGAACCTGACCGGAAGGGGCGCCATTGTGGATGCGCCGGGAAGCCCGGAAAAACACTCGCCGGATTTCTAGCTAATGAAATACTACACCGAGGAGAACGGTAGCCGTGTATTGTGATGCGACCACAAACTGCGACGTGTTGCCAAAGCTTAAAGAAATTAGGCTTCCCAATAAAGTTATTTATAAAGCTAGCTTTCGTATAACAGCCCTGACGCTTATACTACGGCCAGTTTTTCATTAGAAGTAAACCAACACTGAGTTTTGGTGAGCTAATTTCGTTTAAAGTTCTCGCAATGTAATTTGTACGTGAGGAAATGTATGTAACTATTCGATTTTAAAGCGTTGCTGAACGTAAACAGGATACAGTGCCGAAGTTATTCCCGATAGACGATTTGGATTTTTTTTAAGAATTGTTCATTCACAGAATCCAATTACAAGTTTAATGTACGTTCGGTTTTGGAGTGAAATTAAAAGAGCACCGGCATGAGGGTGTTCATACACTACAATGTATCGATGCGGGCGTTTGCAATAAACGCTACTCGCGAACAACTCGAAAAGGACTCTCAATTAGAATTAATTAAAGACAATTTAGCAATCCCAGTAAATAAATGGTCACTTGACAATAAACGAGATTTATTAATCGCTCGTGAGATTTAACTTCGGCACAGTTTTATCTCTCGCCAGATGTTCTCACACAGAAAATAATGCACTAAGATGCTCTATTGATTGTGCACTCCATCCTTTTTATTTAGAACAAACTAATGCTTGGCAATAATCCCACTTGGTTTTAAGTGGCGATGTGGTTTAAATGTCGTCAATATTATATCATAGTATTTCCACATAAACTAAGTTATCTTCAAACGTCGGGAACTAAAACCAATTAGATAAACGCGATAAAATCCGTAAAATTAGTTTAATCTCAACATACATATTTATATACTTATAATATTTGTGTGATGATTATTTCGGATTGGCAATATAGAATGGCGTAAGACCGTAAAGTACCCGTAACGGAAAGCATGTATGACTGTACAAGAAGCGGGAGACGTGTGCCAGGACTGTGCCAAATAGAAATCAATAATCTCAACATACCCATCTGAGTAACGGGCATGCGTGGTTATTAATGTAGATACCATTTTAAAAATATAATATCTGTTGTTATACATGTATTTAAAATTTACATACAATGTTCAGGACTTCCCTGTTATTAAAACAAGATTTCGTTTTTTTTTTCTCACATTGATTTAAATACCGTTATGTGTTTAAAATAGAAATGTTAGTCATCCTTGAAGGAAATGGCGTATAAATCACAATTTGCATAATTACATATAAAATATGCTAAATTTTTGCTAATAACTTGACGGTGACCTGTGCCTGCCCGAGCACTGTGTGAATTGGAGTAGGCTCAACTTCTCAGCTCCACCATTTAACATCTAAATGAATATTAATAGTGTTATGTTTGCGTTATATAAAACAAAGTCTCGATAACGCTTACATGAATGAAGATAAACTAAACTCACAGAAATAAATACAATAGCTTAGTAGCTACATATCGGACTGGCGACCTGATATTTTAGGTATCGATTACCATACGGCATGTAATAATATAAAAGCCGTAAGATATGTCACATTCAAGCCAAAAGTTGACAACGCCAATCAAAAACAGTTGCTAATATTTCGACACAGATAAAAAACGAGAATTTAATGAGAGATTATAGCCTGCTTTTTATATCACAGGGGCACAGTTCCACGAAGGCCACAAAGGGATCATTTTTGTCATCAGCTCCGATACGGTAAAGTGTCGGCGCGCACGCGATCCGCGAGTTATGGCCGGGTCAACGCAGCCGCTGTATTTGTGGCGAATTTTGAGACAATTCAATTAAAATTACCTTACTATACAATTAAATGGCAGTTAACGAAAGTATATGGTAATGTAGGTAATAACACGATTAACTTATTTAATTATATCGAATATATTGCGATGTTACTGTCAAATAGCAACTCTCGTAACTTTAAGTGATCTCCACCATTCAATCAAAATCGTAAAACACAGAAAAGTTAGCAGCTTATAAACTTCATAAGGAAATGCGGGGGAGACAGTGAGGGAAATGGACTAAGACCTCGACACGACATTTATTAGAAGAAACGCAGAAAGATAATTGCCTCTATTCTTAGCCCATTCGTGAAGCATCAGCTAACGCTCCTGACTCTATCACTTTGTAATTATTTCGTTCTGTCGCCTAAAAATAAAGAGGGAGGTGACTTCTGGACAGCCGGTTGGAACAGAGTTCCTTTCGCTATTTCTTTTTTGTGTTTGCATTGAGTAATGATTGAATAAAAAGAGTGTAAAATTATAAGTATTTTTGCATATTCTGCAAATTGACGGCAAACTGAATCGACTGAAAAAGTTTTTAGTTTTCTAGGTTATTGGGAGTTGCCTCTCAGCCCGCAAACAAATGAACAAAGTGCGATAAAGAACTCTATTCTAAAAAAAACATCAAGCTTATTTTTTTGGTGTATTTTTTCACGCTAAGCCCACTCATTAATTGGTCTCTCGATTTGGAGACCTTTGTTTGTATTTTGGATTAAAAACAAAATATTCGATTAGCGAAATACAGTTTCCCCTAAATGTCTATTATTTATAGTAAAATCGTATCGAATCTTGAATGAATCATTGTCGTCGCGTCGCTCGGGTTTGCGTTCTCTCTGAGTGGTGAAGTTCCTGTCTTTGTGTACCACGAAACATGGACATCCGTCGACACGTTTCCTTGTAACAGATGCGGACTATCAAATAAAACGAGTTCGATTATATTTTACACGAGTATTTCTAGTAGGCGTTTTTTTAAAACTTTTCGTTGCTATTTTTTTACACAAGGCGCGTTCTGAGCTGATTTTTTTTAAATAACGAGGTCAAAGTTAATACATACACAAAAATATATATTAGTCTAAAATACTACATAAGAAATTTATACTCTCGTCTGTTATTTGATCAGGACCTAGATTAAAGGTTAGATATTATCAAGTGGGTTATCATGGTAAATCTGGCGCCTGTAAAAAGTAAATTAGCTTGAACCCTTGCGTAACTCGCCGTTAGCGATTCTAGGGGTCAGGTTTATTTGGATCTCAAATCTAACTCGATTCCGACATTCTGTTGTACGTCAACATAAACTTCTCTACATATAATCTACGTAGGTCCTGATCAAATACCAGATAAGAGTATACATTTTTTTACAATATAAAAATCTTAAAATTATATTGAGAAATATCATTGTATAATATCGTAAGTTTTCTCCATTATCGATTACTGTAGACTAGAAAAGATTATATTTTATGAAGTCGGTAGAAACAAAGTTTAGCACTTACCTCGACAATAATTCATAATTTTTAAGTGCTTTATTCTACTTAGGACCTTTTATTTTGTAATGTGAACAATGAATTAATCAGTACTAAAAAAGTCTGATCAGTGCATAAATACTTTTTTTGGAAAAATATATAGATTTATATATGTACCTTCATATAGCGCGACACGGAACTAGTCAATGGAACTAGTCTAGTCATAGGGGTCAATATTATTGTCTATTTTTGTAATACACTGACATTAACTAAATATGTAACGTCATTGATTAAAATTAATTTAAACGACGCAGTTTTTGCGCAACATATACACATCCTGTCGAACACATCCGTTGCAGTAAAATTAATTCTAGATATATTATCTAATAAAAACACCAATGTTAATGGCATTTTATGCATAATCGATAATGTGCCTACTACGCCAAAGCAGCCTGTTATGACGCCAAAACTAAGGAAAGTAAAGTGATTTATGGAGGAACACTATAAAATCTTTTTTTTTTCATTATCACAAAGGTCCATTTATTTATTTTATTAATTTATTAATATTATTTTAATAAACATACAAATCGCTCCACAAAACCAGTTCATCGGTTTGAATCGATATTTTAAAAATAATTTTTCAATTTTTTTTTAAATTTCAAATCAATTAAACCATACCTGTAATTGCCCAAAATTTGAGTTTGGGCAATTACAGGTATGGTTTTTTAATTACAGCTTACGCTGTAGTCTAAGGGCGTGACTGTTCTACCATATTAAATAACCATCTGGTACAGTTACAGTACACTGAGATATACGAAACTATTAGCGCCATCTCTTAAAAAATATAGGGACTGAGTAAAGAAAGTTTAAAGAAATAAATTTATGCTGCAAATGTGAATAGCGGCACTCGTCAAACGGCAGCATTGGTAACGGTTATTCACTCGAACTCATATCGACCAGATTGGTTGTCTAAAGAAAAGCGGTATTAAGAGAACCCTCAGCCGACAAGCATGTATGCGTAGAAGTATGAATGTAGAAGAAGAGAAAAGAGTTAGATCTGTGCCTACCCCTCTAGGCTACTTCCACGCTGCATATATACCTACTGCGATCGCCAATGGCGATTACTTATGATAAAAACCACCAAAATTGGGCAACAAAATCACTCTAAGCCGTTTGTAATCAAAAGTAAAGTGTGGAGCATTATTTTGAGTAAGTCGGAGCGGACGCCCCGCGAGCCCGCGACACGCCTCCGGCTATTTGCTGCTCCGAATTGCCTCACTGACACCGTCTACATTAACCGCTGGAATTATTAGTTACCTATTAAGTCTTAGATGTAAATTCGTTTTGGTGCTGATTATAAATTATACGGTTGTAAATCTAAGTTACACCAGGAACATGGAAGAAAAGCGCTCAAAGCCATGTTTTGTTTATTACGTAATTATTGGTACAAATAATTTAGTTTTATCTATATCTTTCTACATATAAAAGGCGATGTTTGTGTATGTATATATGTATGTTCCGTACAGACTCCGAAACTGCTGAACTGATTATGAAATTTTCAAGAACTGTTCCAATTGGCCTAGCAGCGGGCGTATCATGAGTGAAGCAGCCTGTTTGGTAGCGATCGGATTAGCGTAACAAATAAGAAGCGTTTGGTTATTATAACTTCGGATTACTAGAAACGTTTACCTACTTTGTCCCATTCTTCAATGACAAGTCAACAATAAAATGAGTTCCGTAACGTTGCTGACCTTAGTGGTACATATTACCGTGGTGGTGGACCACAATTACGGTAATATGGTAATGAGAACCTGGTTAAAGACCGTAAACATTGAAATCATTAAATGCTACTTGATTATTAGATTATTGAGCGTACGTTTTAACTAACTTTCCCGATAGTACGATAGATGTTCTAAACGAGAAAGAGGTGAACTTCATTACGCAACATCAAAGGACAAAAATTGCCTCCCCGCACTCTGCCGGAGGAATCTAATTTTTGTGGCAAGTTTTATTGAACCTCTTTCCCCTTCCCCCCTTCCGCCCCGGTACACGCCTAACTCACTTACCGACCCAGAGCTTTTTAAAAGTTGCTTAATTACAAGTTTGTTTGCGCTGGTTAATTAATTTACAGCTGGCGGCGCTCGGAACAAACTCCATTACGTTTTCACTCCGAGATTTATATATCTTATCTATGTGAATATTACTTTTGAAGGATGACTTTTTTGGTAGGTGTATGATTTATTAGTTTCGTTTATGCGTTAAATTAGTGACCAGTTTAAATCATAAAAATAAAAAAAATATTTAATAGATTATAATGATTTTGATTTCGTCTTGTAGCAAACTTTTTTTAATGTATCTCTTTCTATATACAAAAATGCAGTTCTATTATTTGTGGTTTTACTATGACGATTAAATTGCTCTGTCTAATATGGTGATTTTTATTATTTTCATAAGCATTCCCACATATTTCTGACAGAATGATGGCCATCGAGCATTTAAAAGTGCTGAGAATTCAGAGCGACAGTGGACGTTCCTCACGAATGTGCGAAAAAAGCAAACGCTATGAGGCGCCTGGTGAAGCCAAGAAATTACGCGACCAAACCATGACCAGTCTGGAAATACTGCAACGACAGAGAAAAATTGTTTAAACTTGGTATAAAACTGATAGTTAAACAATTGCCATTGCTGTCTCCGTCAATCAGGTTAAGCACACAAGATTTTTTTATTATACGAATAAGTTACGATCGAATCGAATCACCATAGACAATAAGCGATTTAAAAAATCTCTCCTGATCATAAGAGTGACGAATGCGTTACTAAACTTTTTGTAGGAAGAAGGGGAAATAGAAGAGGAAAATAAGAGGAAAGGGAAGGGGAACTAATACCTATTAGAATGCGAATGGATACCTTTGGTAATAAAACTATTTAAACTTTCTATGAGGTTGACCAAAAGAACTCTGGTAATAAATAATAGGCGGTCGGCGGTAATCCTTAAATAAAGGTTATTTTTGGAAAATCTATAATATTTATTCAAAATCTGCAAATCTCATCTCTAGATATCGACAAGAGGCTAAGCTGGAAAAGCGGAACTTTCTCAATAACGGGCGGTAATGCGTGTGTGCGTGAGGCACACACCTGTGCGACTGTGCTGTGCTGTTCAGGATCAGTGGCCGGCGCGCACCTGCCGCTGTTCCCACGCCTCGCCCCTCGCCCCCGCCGCCCCGCAACCACGCAGCCCGTGACGTCACACCCCGCTCCCCTCAGGCGATATGGACTTTGTTTTTTTTTCACCACCATGTTCACCAGATACAACTTGTTTGTCCCCTAAGATAATTTGTTGCTAAATTTTAATTGCGATTAATTGATACTTTCTTTTCTTTGTTTCTATTTCCACCTCTTTTTTGTTTATTTCTGTACCTACTTTATCATATGGTTGCATATCAATCTCAGACATTTATAACCTCTCCACCGTGGTTTCGATTATTAAATTGTAATTATTTATGTTTATTGACATATATGGAAAAATAAAGTGGCAACCTGATTTAAAATAGTTAAATCGTAGTTCACGTAAATTCATAATTCTTCACATAGTGTCTCCTACCCGTAGGCAACAAGAACAAGCTAATGAGTTGCAGATGCATTGCCTTTAATAGACGGATGAAGGGATAAACAGGCAAATATATATTATATATTTTATTTATTTATTTACCCCTGCCCCGTCAAATACTCTTCCCCCTTCACATCCTTTCCTTATTTGAAAAGGATAGGAAGGGAAAGGGAACCAGGAATTGGTCCCCGGCAACTTACTCATAAAACGAAACGCGGAATTCTTCAAATTCAGGCCTGTCTTCTGTTAGGTCGTGGTAATTTGCTGCTCGAGCCGGCCCACTGGTGCAACTGATGTTGCGAGCTCTACTACTGTTAAATCAAATTAAGTAAAATAAAACTATTAAGAATTCTTAGAAAAAAATGAAATTATTATACGGCCTTACTGCATAATAAAAAGACGACGTAAAATTAAATTAAAGATTAAAATAAGCCCTCGCGAAAGTAATAACACTTCGGTGTAATTGTATTGTTAACTATTATCATATATACACTATTATCAAATAAACAAATAAGACCACAAGAATAATTTAAATTAAATTAGTATTTTTATACGTAAAATCTATCGAAAATTTTTCAAATCAAAGAAACTGAAATGTTGTAGATAAAAAGTATGCTTTGTTACATAGATGCCATCTATGTAACAAAGATACAATCAAGCAGGCATTTACTGCCATCTGTCGTGTGTCGCTGACACTACTATAAAACCAATCGATATTAAACGTTGTGCAAAAGCTTCCATAGATGGCGCTGCGTGTACCAGCGCACGCGCATAACAGCTTTATTTTGCTTGGTTGAGCAACTTAACTCTTATCTACAACTTGATTTTTTTATACCTTTTGAAATATTGCTGTACCGTATTACAACGTTAAAATATAATTCGTAAGAAACTTTAAAAACTTAATGGTTACATTTTTCAGCGTATAAAACATAATTTAGATGAGCCATTTTTATGTACAATGTGATTGTATAATTAGGTTGTTTATTTAACGTTTCTATTTTAAGGATTTGTAATTATACTTTTGTAACTAAGTGCAGAAGCGTCGTCGAAAGTGCGGGCAGTCATTTGCCGCTGCGAGTTGGCAGACTCTCAAACGTCTTTGGAGTATCATAACGAGTCGGCAACAAATTTATTACGCTCATAAATCATATTTAGGACTCAAACTTTAGAATAAACGTGCGGATTTATTGGACATATGTATGTTAGGACTGAGAGAAGCTTGAGTCGTTTTACAAAGACCGCATTGCGAATAAATCTTTTCGTTTTTATAAACAATAAAATTGTATGCAATTCTTGAAATTGCAATTTAAAATTTGTTTATTAAACAAAACCAATACATTTTGGTATTTAACTCTTCTAATATTTTTATAATTTTTGCTGCCTTTTCTCAACATACTCAACATTCACGTCCGAGGACCTGTTTGACGTTCATAGATATTTACCTAGTTGGATAGTTTTTAAACTGAACCTACATAAAATCTTACGAGATTAAAATAACTCGAAACAACAGCAAGTTAAAGCAAAATAAGCTCAATTCAATATACATGATTTCCATAAATGTAACTCCAGTGCAAGTGAATAAATGTCGATATTTTTAAGAATTCCATCTTTGTCTATGGTTGCCCATAACTATTAAAAACTCTTCTTAGATGTTAAAAAGGGATGGAACACTGACAAGTGCCTATATAAAATATGATTTTTATACGTGCCCAAGAATAATGGTTATAGCATCGGAGGTGACATTAGTATGCAAAGAGTGGCATCGTCGAGCTGAGGTGACGAAGGAGCTATTAAGATGCGTACGAGCCACCAGGGACGCAGCGCGAATACAACATCAGTTTAACACGATTAAATTGTTGTCAAATTAATAAAAACCACACTTTAAAAAAATATTTACCTGCCGCTAGGCTTACAATGTATTCAAATTCGGACTTTTAAATTCCATGGACTTGAGGTTTAACAGTTTATTATCTACATTTACCATAGATATAAAAAGATAAGAGTCAAGGGAAACATTTGTGTTTAAGAATTAAATGCATTGATGGTGCATGTGTTGTTATTGGAATGTATAGATATCTACTGTCAAAGATGACTTTATATAAAAGCTGCAAGATTTAAGTAATTTCGTGATACCTCTGTTACTCATGACAGCTCACGTCTCCTTCTACAACCAATCAATTGTGTTCGGTGTTCAGGTGTTAGTGTTGTAGTAACTCACTACAGTTGCACTACGTATATCACTGTCATCAATATACGACAACGGAGAAGCGTTATCGTGTCTTATTTCATCATCTCCTTGCCCTTTTCCCCATCATGTGGTTCGGCACAGTATAAACGTATTCCATGCTGTATAGGTTTTGGCTACAGCTCCTACGGCCGGCCGCGTGCCTCACGCTAATCCTCCTCGAGAATAATGGTTGTACTTAAATCTTGTTTTATCAGTGTGATCAAATACAATTCCGTTGTCGAATCCATATATACATAATCCATAGTCAAATGTCGCGCGAATTATTGGACGGGCGCATCTCTTCTCGTCAGGTTCGCCGCTACTACACATTACGTAACGCTGACCAGCATCATCTCTTCATATTCACAGCCCTAACAATACAGCCCTAACTTCCATTCTTGTAGAACCAGCACTCTCTTCCGTCTTCATGGAATTTCGTCATCATGACTTATTTATAAGACCTAAAATAAAAACAACCCTTTGCCCAGCAACACAAACAAGATTGACAAGATATCATCGACCTTTCATTGGCCATTAATCGTCAAATTTGTAAATTAAATGAGATCTTCACGTTCGCAAACGTATCAGCTTAAAACAAGTTTTATTTCATTCAATACTCGACTCAAAGGTAATAAAAACACCCGTTCGACGACGATTATTTTTATTATCACAACCTTTAATTACTACATATGTTACGGATCGAATGTGAACTTCGTCACTCTATAATCGGACTAGGCTATAATATGCCCCAATCAATACTGTCTAGGCTATAATACAATAAATACAAAAAGAACAAGTCAAACGAAAGAAACTTATTTTTTTCTTTTTATATATAACTCATGTCCAACTTATAATTATCTTCCATTCTTACTCACACTTTAACGTAATAACGCAAGTAAAATATCAGCTTACAATTTGACGATTTGATTTCGACAGTTTATAAACTGTTCAGAAATGACTGAAATATCAATTCAGTGTTAAAAGCGTAGTCCGATTATAAAATGACGAAGTTCACAGTCTTACACGCACCTGTTGATTCAGGCGATCTATGTACGGATACTTATGTTTATGCTTGCCATGCTCGGGGTAAGAAGAAATATCACATTTTTTAAATTAATTAAGCACAATCCCACCTTTAGTTAAGTGACAACACGGACGTAAGACGGTACGGACAATAGTATGTAGTCCGAACCTATTCACTCTTCCCTTCAACATTTCATTGCGTACGCTTTTCACATCCTGGCAATTCGTCCGTTCCATCCACATTCATACTGTATAATTGGATATGTTTTTATAGACATTAAATTACACTGAATATAAAACCTCCACAGTTATAAATATTAGTTAACGTGAAAGTCACTAACAAAGAATGTTTGGAAATTCAACTACATGAAAAGGGTGAAGTACTGTTATATGTATATAATGCTTTTAGCAGTGGTAGAGCTAGCAACAACAAAATCTGTTGCACGAATGAGCCGGCGTGACCGTTGAAATATCACGACCTCACAGAACACCGAAGATTCGTCTGATGAGTGAGGTGCCTAATATAATATATAATTTCCAATAAAGGATGGGATCTCTAAAAAACCGCTGAAGCTTTTGGCGAAGTCGCGGGCAGCAGCTAGTGTATTATATTTATTTAAATAAATGTAATGTTTTTAAATCCATTCAATACATGCGTGAGCTTCGAGCTCATCTATTTCTCTGATATATCCAATTTAATTTCTCAACAGGAAATTACAGACTAATCAAAAATACAGATAACAAAATTGGTGTTTTTGCGGTTATGTTATATCTACTCTTTTGTCTAGAAATACCGCAACAACGGGACCTAATCCACCCATCACCTGTTCTAATATAGCAAAGCAATATTTCTATAATCTGTGATGGGTTTATTCGCCTTGATGACGCCCATTCAATACGATTTTATACTCGATGACGAAGTCGCATGGCCTTGCATTGTTAATGGTAGACGATCTCGAGTTTCGTTTGTAATCCTTTATTAATAATAATAACTCTTAGCTTGGATAGGCTTTGTTTGCCCTTTTTAAATTATAATAATGGAGGTGGACATAGTTTCACATGGAAAATTTGCTACAAAATTTCCATATGAAACTTAGACTCAAAGAGAAGGAAAAAGCAACATTTGGTATCCATGTGAAGGAAATAAGAATATATATAAAAATAAATATATAAGTAAGCAAATGAATTGGATTCGTAATAACTAAGAAACGTAGCGGGCAAATAGAGACAATTTGTCTTTTTTTATATTAGAAGGTGGCAAAAGAGCAAGCGGTTCACCCAATTTCGGGGAAGAGGACTAGACTTAGGCCTCCGGCACCTGACCCATCAGACAAAACCCCTGTCTTCTGTGAGATCGTGGTATTTAACCGGTCGAGCTGGCCCATTCGGGCAACAGATGTTGTTGCGGGCTCTACCACTGTTAAAATGTCGGAATCTTTTACATAACCCCTACATGAGTTGTATATATATATTTCTACCCTAAGAACAAGTACGAGAATAGCTAGGTTGTAAGACACTTGTATGTACTTGTGTGTGACTGACTGGGTTGAGTGTTTCTATTCATATCATTTCACTGACGTCAATACAACGATATTTAATTCCAAGCATAATCTAATAGATACAGAACGACAAAATGTTCACACAACGGAGAGAAAAAGTCTTGAATAAATTGTTTAAAAGTGTTCAATGTAGTGAATAAACCTGTTAACGTTCATTCAATGCTTCGTACCGCCCACTCCTCCGCACGGAATGTTTGTTACTTGTAACACTACATAAAACAAGATAAGAATTTTTATTATTTTAATTGAAACTTATTTTACGCTAATGTTATTCGTCGATTTTTATGCTGTTCTTTGATATCAAATATTTTCACATGTAACATGTGATTATACAGGCAACTATGATCAAAGGAAGAAAGATGTCATTTTTTGATTAATGCAACAAAAAAACACTATTTATTCGAAACAAATAAATAAATAAATAGTCGCCAAAATTGTACTAATCTTTTTAGATGTAGTGGTGTTTAGAATATGAAATAACTAAAATGAAAATTTGCATTTGGCATATCGTAAGTAAATTGTTACAGAACACTTCAAGTATGAAATTGATCTATTATGCCACACACTTTATCCGCCTTTATCGTCCATTGGAAACAAACGGTCAGATAAACTAATCGGGCAACATGTCCGCCAACCGATCGTCTGTGAGTACCAGGCTAGCATACCTAGCGTGGAGCTTTCGGTTCATTCAAATCGCTTTATGAATGAAGCTCGTGGCGTGCGTCGGACGTTAACACCGCGGCCAGTGTTGCACGTGTTTATTTGAGTCAACACGTTAGGCCGTTCATGAGAATTCTCTTGTGTCAACACGTGAGCTTTGCCTACACTATACAGAAATAGCTTCGCGGCTTTGTTTTCGCACTAGTGTTAATAAAATCTGTCATTTAAATAAAGTGCTTCGGTGTATGATTGCCTACCTTCTGATGCTTTTATTAAAATCCAGTTACTTACGTTTTATGTATGTCTTCTCACTTGTAGTAAATAATTCAAATTCAACCATAATAGGTTGTCAAATTCAAACAGAAATAATTCTGGACAAAACATTGTAACGCGTGTAATATCAACGCATAATCGAAGTATCAAGGTAAAAAAACCCGTCCGATTTTACCGTCTTTGCTTAGTCGGGCTCGTCTGTGATACCTCGCTTAAATATATAAGACATACAAAGATATATTTTAACAAATTATTGTTCAAATTTATGCGTCCAAAAATAGGAAGCGACGCACTCTGCGTACATCGATTGCGTAACTGACGGGAAATGGTCGGATATTAGTTGAAAGCAAAGTTTTGTGTTAAAAAAACAAACGAACATATTTCTATCACAGTTATAATACTGTTTACTATTTTTTAAATATTTATTTTAATAAAAGGTTTTCATACTTAACATTATGGACTCTTTTTACAACCGTACATTCAAATATTGCCGCATTTATAGCACCAGGTATTGAGACACACACACACATACAACACTCTGTATACTATCAATCCTAAATCATTACATGCTGTAGGTTTTTAAACTATAAATTTAAATTTTTATAATATTTAATGATAAAACGTCACTATTTATAAAAATAAGTACCGCTAGAGACAGATCCTTCCAGGCAAGACGGCTGTACGAGGCAGAAAGTTATTTGAACAAATCAAACAATGAGCTAGAATACAGACTCACTTAACATAAGCTACATTAAAATATTAAAGCTTACTACATGTAATCTCAAAATAATTCATGTGATCCGAACGCAGGCTTCAGACCATATGTGTGCCACAGTTAAAAAAAAAATTCCACCTCAAACTATAACGTATTGTAAAATCATAAATATAAAGTTCAAAATAATCTATTGATAATTTCACGTGACATACGAAACTGGCTTTCCACTTGGCCAAGCGTAAAAAATACTCTTAACACGAACTACCAGATAATATTACTGAACTAGTGTCGTACTCTAAACCATTTCCGTAATTAATTTGTCGATTTTAATTAAACATTCGTTTTTTTTGCGGTGGTGGTAAATTATTGGAATAATTAGCCAGGTTTAGTGTCTTATTAGGTACTAAGCGCCTCACCTTCAAGAGAGAAGTTAATACACATTTCACCACTCACCAGGTGGTTTTGTTGGTCAAGCACTAGTATATTCATTACAAAAATAAAGTAGTTATTTGGTATTCAAGCCCAATGGCTAAAAAGAACATTTTTTATCACGTATCGCTCAAACATTGCAATTATTTGCTCGATATTGTAGTAAGAAACAAAACAAGTAAAAAATAAACGGAAGGGGTCTAGTATACATGCTATAAGAAGAATATTGAATTATTTTTAACGGTTGGCAAATTTTTTCGAAGCATATACTATAACAACTAAAAAAATCGTAAAAGTTATATTCCTTTAATGCTTACATGAGAATAATGACTAATTCGCATGGAACCATTTTGGTAAATTCAAAATAAAATCAACTAAACAATATACAAATTTATATTTTTTTTATTTAAATTGTTTATTTTAATTCAATAATATTATTCATAGATATTTACGTTCACTAAATTGAGAAATTACATGTTGTAACAACATGTTTACAAAGATGGCGTTAAGTTGTAAATGTTTACACATTAACGCTATAACATCACTAGTATCCAACTGAAAGTATACAAAATGTTTGAGGCGCGTAGTTTCTGCAACATCCCGTCCAGCGATCAACACACGGGGGAAGTGGATACCGCAACATCCTCCTGGGTATCGTATGCGGGGACAGCAACGATGACTCGAATTTTTCTTATTTTTTTAATACTGGCCACTGATGTGATTAAAAGGTTTCTTATCTTTGAACCGCAGACTTTTTAAAATGGTATCTTATGTATATAAAATATCATTTTATAAAACAAAAACTGGCTGCTAAATAATTGGATGGAATTGGTATGGTATTAAAGAGAATCTTTACGCAAATATATGTCAATGAAAAAATACTAAAATATAAAGTGCCTGGCCCGACTCTCTCGATTTTGATTATCTTATTCAATATACTTTAAAGTTTACGACTTGCCACAAAAGATAAATGGCAGCTTAACCGACAATCACAGTACATGTTAAATCTACTAATGACCGTAGTGAGTAATTGTAAATACGAAGAAAGATAAAAACGCTGCAAACCTCATAACAGTTGACATTTATTATTCTCGAGGAAATCGAGAGTGCTTTTTAACATTTTAATTCAAAATTATTTTAATTACAATTCTATAAAATAGCTTCATAAAGATTGAAATTGATTAATTTGTATTAAGAATATCGTAGAGAAATGAAACAAAATCCGTACGCAGTTATTGTATTATCAAAGAGCTCTCCCGTTGCAATGGCGTCAGATGTACGCGGGCTATATTAAATAACTCATGTGTACCGAGTGAGTCACGAGCAACAGCGAGATAGAGCCAACAAATTGGCCGCGCCGCTCCCGTTCGCCGCATTGATATGATAATGGTGCTATTCATTTTTACTTTCCTTTTGTTTGTGACATCAATTTAAATGGAAGCTGTACTACGCAGAAACATTAAAATGTACTTGTAAATTTTACAGTAACATTTAATTTGAATAAAAATTAATACGTCTGGGGCTTTAAAATTAATATTTAACGTAATTTAAGACAAATATTTTCTTATCTTCGACGCTGGAATTTTTTTGTAACTTGATTTCGCGTATAATGACTTGGGATAAAAGGTAAATGTTAAAAATATGTTGTCGTGTCATGTCAACGTATAATCGTTTTTACTTTCCTATTCCTGAGATTTCTTCGGGATTCCTTCCTGTTTTTTTTTTTGCGAGAAAAAATATATATTTAAGGTGTAATTTTCTGTAATCATGAAAATGTGATCAGAGTTAAAGCCCAATTTTTGGTTAAGACATGTCAATTATTTTCTCTCTATTTGTTATATTAGAAAATATAATTTGCTAACCAGCTTGCAGACTTCGGGACCGATGTACGACTTAAAAAGCGTGTGCGTAATAAATCCTAGTATTAGTTACCAGACTATGTAATTATGAAGTGCAGTTCACCGGGTCCAGATTAATTCGCTCGGAACGCGCCCATGTTACACGCAGTCGTTCTCATTCACATTCAAATTTTATTCAGCTCTTGCTTTTGTTTCGCGCCAATTAAATTGCACGGGGAAATATATATATAAACTCATGTTTTAAAAACTGAAACAAAAGCTGCAAATAAACTACGCAGATTTCTTTTGGCACAGTTTTCTCCAGACATCTACGAAAGCACGCTCATCGTCAGATACTTTGATTAAAAACTGTGTTAATTATTTATTGCAAAAAAAAGCTCTGATTACAAACTATTTAATGTAATTCGGATATCGTGTACTCCAATCACGATGTACTGTCTAAATAGAGACAGACAGATAGAACATTCAAGAAGAAAAATACTTGGTCATTAAAAGTCTGTCTGACATAACATCTATTCTTTATCAGACCTGATATTAAGTTATTTGCATCCTTGTATAAAGATATCCTACTCGAATGTCAAATGGGGCGTCCTATTAAAAACAATTGAATCACCCTCCGACCAAAGCCTTTTTATATTGTCAAAAAGTATGCGTTCGAAAATGGAATCTTAATAGAAGTTTCAACTCGTGACTAATAAAGAAAAGTTTCATAATTTGGACGTTTCTGTTAGTATTTTTTTATAATTTATTATGGATGGCAAATTATTTTTTATAATTTTGTTTCTTCGTGCAACGTATTTATTGCCTTATACATAAATAATGGATCATTTTCATCGACGGCAAAAGTAAACATCTTGAATCGTCAATACATAATAAATCGTTGTTCCCACGTTAAAATATGTACATAAACAAAAGACACATGAAACAATGGGCCCGTATGCGGCCCACCCCGAGACTGGTGCACGGCACGTACATTAACCTCGCGTGAGGAGTAAAATAATTAGACACTGACGATCTGCAAAACATCTTATCTTTGAGTTTGGTAAACGACCAAGCTGTTCACCCAATCTGCATTAAGTGAAACGCTTGCTCAATCACCTTCTCCACCAAATGGCGGACCGCTGACTTATTTTGTGCGGACCGTACAAGTTAACAGTACAATATAAAATAAATAAATTTCGCGCTTTTGCCTTGGCTGCTGTCGACTGTATAATGTACTAGCGACAACAAGACACAGATCGTGAAGTGCGAGATTGGCAAATGTGATGATATAAAGTGGGGTTGAAGGCTTGGTAAGTAGAAACGAACCACGACCGTCACATTATTTTCAAAAACAGACCCAGTAAAGAAAAGTATATGTCACCGATCGATTGGGAACTTGCTCAGTTAGACTAGGCATATCATAATTTGTATATGACCCTTTTACACATACAAAACAAAGAAATTAACTGAAATATAATATCCGGAGTAGATATTACAACAATCCATTAGACAACATCATCTATATGACCGTAGTCTATACTGTACATGTTTTGGCTACAGTTTTTATGGCCGGTCGCCTGCCTGACTCAAAGACTCCATGCACAGATAAGTAAACTTACAAATGTGGGCCGCAGTTTGACTTTATAGCGCTGCAAGATTGTTGCATTGAGAGTTTGAGAAAGATTACGTTCTTGGACACCTTCGTGAATAGAAAAAAAAACTTTCGTATTCAGTGAGGTTATAGTGAGACTCAATCAACTCGGTATATTCATTACAACATGTGTGTTTGCGGTACATACGTCAACGAATAAAAATCTAATCTAATAGTCGATACCGACGAAGTTTATTCACTTGTTTTTTGCGTAACGTTATTTCATTAGTTTCTGCGAGATTTCTCTAGAGTTATAAATGTCACCGCACCGCCCAACACTCAAGCTTTTTTCAAACAAATACATATAATCTGCACAGTCTCCAGCGAAGCGAATAAATAATGAAACCTTTATGGATATTTCATTATTTGAATAATACTGGTCGAAAAAAAAATCTTTAATTTTCTAGAAACTTTTTTAGATAATTAAAGATTTTTTTTTCTAATAATCTTAATATGTTTTCTATTTTAGTTTAGTTTAAAAGTTTTATTATGATAATGTTACATCAGGCGTTTACACGTCACATAAGAATGAGATGATTTAGTAAAATAAAATTATAACGTACCCATATTTGAATGTGGATTTGTTCCTCTATTTAATATAATGCTGTTATTTAATATTATTATCTTTAGAATTAGTATCTTTATTTTTTGTTATTGCTCCTTTTGCTTATGTAAAAGATGTTATTGTTCTATTTTGTTGTTTCTTTTGTTTTGTATTCGATGGTTTTTCATATAGTAATTTACAAAATGGTTGTTCCTTCACCTGTCATTATTTAATTACCAACAAATCTGTATTTCTGTTGATGCTTAATATTTAAATGTATGTTTGTATAATGAGTGTAGTTCAGGTTATGTTCGCAACGCTCCTGTGGACTGAAAGTGCAGCGAGTGCCCGTAACGAGGATGCGCCGTATTATCCTATTTGGACTTCACGTATTTGCTAATCATTCGTTAGCCATATCGACTCCGCTATGGCATACTGAGAAGTCTGACTCTATGTCAAAATTGCATGCCAAAGATACAATTTCAATGTAGTATTCGCGTATGAATAAGAAATTATTATCCATATATGTTTATAATAATGCAGTTCTAAATCTTTTACAAATTAAAATTAAGTCTACTATCAGCAGAACTTCCTATCTACAATATTTAAGACACTTTTCCTCCGTGTGGGATCGCCGTGGGATACCTGTATCATCTTACGCGGATTCTGTGGTGGTGGTGTTGTTCTTTTATTTTAATTTTGGTTAGATTTTTTTTGTTTCATTTAAAATCTTTCTATAGTTTATACCTACAGTTTTCTTTTGTTTAACAAAGTAGTAGAAGAGGTAGATTTGCTGAATGAATCTAGACAAATGGAGCTCTCTAGAATTGATATTACCTTGGAAGTGTCACAAGGTGCGACGCTATGATTGGACCTGTGACAGATAGCCTTCGGGACCGTCGCAACTAATGACAGGACGGGGGAATCCGCGTCCGTCAGTTGATCTCCATCTCATATGACATAGATCAGTAGATAAGGTGTCAAAAAGTTTGTACAAAATGTAAAAGCTATAAGGTCTTGATTAGTTTAGTGGAATATATAATCTACGCAAGACTTCGATTTAGTTCGTTTATTCGTTTATTTTCTTTACAAACACTTTAGATATGTAGAACATAAACGTCGAGCACTATCAATAGAAGAACAAATATTTTATAATATCAGGTAATGTACTCACCCAAGGAGGCTTCAGGATCGGAGAGGTCAGAGAGCGAGGGCACCTTCTGCATCGCTCTGGGCTCCTCTGCTTCGGGAGGCTCGCTCTTGATACCTCCAACCGCGCCGCCTCCTTCATCGCACTGTAATGAGTTATACATTAAATGTATTAATTATTTTTGTATACAAAAACATGCAAATCGAACTAGTAATAGATGTGTTATCAGCCTTATTTAGGGTAGTGGGTACGAATGTAAATAGAAAAAGGAGATGAGAAGAGTAAATACGGGATCAAGCCACGGAGGCTTCAATGCACTCGTCAGGTGGAACGTCAGGAACACTTTACGCTTGTCTTCTGCAAGGTCGTGGTACAACACTGGTTGAGCGTACATTATTTAGATCGCAGTTTAAGAGATAAGACTTGTGTTAGAACTGAATACAGTACAGTAAAATAGTTTTTTATTGACCACTATATTGGTTACTATGACTTGTAAAAATAAGTTAACTTCAGCCACATAAAATAAATTAAAATACTGAATCGTTTAAAGAAATACATACATAAACAAAAAAAGCATATCACAGTCATTACTAAAGGGCGCCACACACGGCAAAGATACTAATATTTTATGTTGAGATGCCTAGTTGTGAAATATTATAGTATCTTAAAGTATCACACACTGTCAAGTTACGATAATATATGTGCTCGAACCATTCTCTCATAGGCTGACTAGGGGTCACACGTTCATATATTTCCCAACTGAATCTATATACAGACTGACATAATATGAATAAATCGGCTATTATTTGAAAGCTCATCCGATGATAATTCTGACATCGAATATAACTTGAAAATTTCTGCCGCACATTTTAAGTGTCTAACAATCTGGGTAGATAATAATCCAAAGTTTATGAAAGAGCGCTGTGAATTTAATCTGTACAACAAAAACTTGAGAGCAAAGGTAGTTGAATAAATCAAATATCTTTTATTCCATATCACAGGGAATGATGTAGCGATATATTCTGTATATTATAGTATCTTCGCCGTGTGACGCCCTTCATACATTCAAGTTACTCTTTGGTTATTACAATATGATAATCGGTAATGACAACCTTTGCTTGAAAAATTCTCTATATAGATAATTTGTCAATTACTGTTGTCGGTAAAACAGTCTCACTGCAGTTTTATTGTTACCGACACATATCGAGTACATACAGGAACCATTTTTTCTATCGTTACGTGCGTTAAGTCATACTCAAAGTCAAATCTCATCGGTATCGGTCCGAAGTCAATATTCTATTCACAGTGTGGATGCAACTTCCGTTTGCCGGCCGAACATGCCGTGCTTTAAAAGCACTCGCCGGGAATCGAGACAATACGTTTTAAAACATTGAAAACTCCGGCTCCATCTAAGTTTAGACGCGGTTCATGGAAGCGGGATAGATTTGAAGACATTAAACAAATAAGTACTTGATAATGTATGCTAAAACTGTCCTATTCTGAATACGAAAAGGTTCTGTTGAAGCGCTTTGCATGTTTACGATGTGTTTTCCTCACCGTTTGTATGCTAAATGGTTAAAAGTAACAACGTATTTATTCGTCATATATAAAAGATATTACTAGTATTAAGTTTCGTTTTACTTCAAAGAAATATCTAAACAAAGTGATCAATCTGAGTTTCAGTCTCAATGCCAACATACCGTAGACTTCATTCTATTTGTAAAATGTGGAATCCCTCCGATCTCAACTGGGACATCGTGGTGGACAGACACTTACACGTTTCAATATAAGCAACAAATTCTTTTAATAATCATAATTATCAAATCTACATAGAATTTATATAAATAAACAGTAACAAGGATGAAAAAAGTTAACATTACAAATAACAGACACACATTTATCTATAGCTCTAACAACGAGCACTAAACGAGTTTTGGAACAAATTAAATTGATATACAACACGATCCATTTGACTCTCACCAACATTACATCAAAACATGATCCATAATACGGACCCTAATCATGAAGTGTATCAATATTACCCAATAAAAATGTCAAAATTGAATCAGTGCGGACCCCTCGGGTCAATCAGGGCCGACGCGGACCTCGATAAGTTCATTGTGTATCGAAAACAAGCTGTATTCAATATACAGATTATATATTTTGTTTATTGAAATAAGTAACATTTAATTTAAGAATACAAAAATCTCCACTGACTACGATTATCATCATTCATTATATTAGCTAAGGCTTTCCAGAGAAGAATATGAATCAAATGTAAATACGTCATACAAGCACACCTTCCGTAGCCTAGGTTTTATTTCCAGATGGAGTCTCAAAATCAAATTCTAATAGATTCTAACTATATCTTTGTACGGGGAACATGAAATAACAAATGATTCGTCAATCGTCGCTGTCCGAATGCCAATGAATTGGGTTCGCGCCCCATCGATTACCGTGGCTCATGGAACGTTTTGTTTCATGGAGGGTGACACGACCCTTCTTCAAGTAAACGAAAATATCTTGGCTGTTTACGGGTTAACTACCGCCCTATCATTATTAACACATTCTAAATAACTTCCTATAGTTTCTTTTCTTTGAAATATTATGATAACGCTTTATTGAGTCAATCTATTGTTTTAGGTTTAATAAATTTTAGAAAAAACCTTCGACAGTAAAATAAAATATACATTTTTGAAGTAAATATAAAAGAGAATGTTTTGTACAATACATACATAGGAAAAGCCGCTAAAACAATACCCTCTTGTCAGTCCGGCAAAAAGTAAGATGCCATTTCTTTTTACTCATCATAATCATCTACTGGACGTGAATGTAACTATCCTGATGAACCGCTGTAAAGATCGATATCTGGCCTCAAAATATACTATACTTTTTATATTTTTCTTAAGTATGAAAGTGAATTTATTAAATCCTTATTAAGGTAGAAATAGTCAATCTGTAGTCTAAATATATAGCCTATAAACAGCCCGTAACATTTTATAGCAGATATTCGTCAAATGGCTGGCTGGCTGGGAAAAAACTTTAACTAAGTGGTTTTCTTAAATAAAAAAACTCAAGCTTAGTGATGAATTTATACATGGCCTATTATAAGCCAGTAAGACTTTAAAAATAAATAAAAAAAACCTTTACGTAAGGAAGTTGATAATATATGGCTGAGGTTAATAGACAATTTGTCGTGCGACAATCACTTCTGCGGTGACGTGTGGCTCGAACTTGTCGCATTGTATCACGTGTCGCCTCAAAGCTCTTTTTAAACGTCGAGGGGAAGATGTATTGGACTGTTTAATCCCTTACGTTATATATTACGCGACTAACAACCATTATAAGCCCTTGTAAGTTATTAATAAAATGGGGAAAATAAAATTTATTTGTCTATTCTATGTATTTACTATATATGTAATACATGTTAATATAACAATAATAGAAAAAGGAAAAAAAGCCTTCCAACAGAATGACTGGCAATGAATATCACGTATTTTCCATATCAGCGCCAACTTCTATGTTTGGTATTACATTGGTTTAAGTACTGCAAGTGTACAGTTACGTATTTACAAAACATCAACATGTAGAAACAATTTGGGTGCGATTAAATCGTTCTGTGAAACTTAACCTGCTTAAGGTGAGACACCGTTACGCAGCTGCAGAGATGAATATATTAAAATATTCAATTAATAACATGTGGACCGTCCTCGTAAAGACTTTTTAAAAAGTTTTTTTATTAGTTAAATAAATAAGCACAACGGTGATAAGTCGGTGGCTAAGCGAGTAGATCGCTAATCTGACGGTTCACGGTTGAATTTCTCTAATCATTTTGTCAACTGAATTATTGAGTTAATGTATTGCAGTTTCATATTTAAAACAACACTAATTCAAACTTGTGCCCGGTTTATGGCTAATGCCAAGTGCTTCCCAACCACTTTTCGTTTCTGTACCACTTAATTTAATTTTCCTGATAACTTCATGCTACTCATAAAAATGTGTCTCGAAATACAAACGAATGTGTGTAAAATATTAGTTATACGGTATTTAAAATTACGTATTGTAGACATAATACATTATAATAATGTTTTTATGCGTTTACTTAT
>JWHW01027598.1:377993-417509 GCA_000931545.1 Papilio glaucus
TATTTCATCTTAAAGATGCCAAAATGTAACAATTTTTCTACATCAAAGAGAAAACAATTGCAAGTACCTATCCAACACGTTGTACTTATGTGTTGCAGTTTTCTATGCTCAATAAAGCAGAGCAGTCGTATGGCGTGGGTGTTGCGAGTGGAAGGGTGGCCACCTGTTGCACGCGGGCTATATTTAGACCGCGCCCGCGCCCCGCAACCCCTCATCCCGCCCGACAGACGCTCATAACTCTATGACTAATGTGAGAAACCAAACTTGGAATCTATTTAACTTATTGACATATGAACAACATACATATAGGATTATTGATAAAGAGGCGAATTAAAAGAGTTAAAAAAAGAAGAAGAGTTGGAAAAATCTAATTTTAGTAAATGAGCATATGGTGAGGGGGTTCTTTTCTATGTAACTCTGAAAACTCAACCTACTAATTTTCGGAGATGTCGATGCTGGTAACCTTATTGACGGTT
Organism: Papilio glaucus; assembly: GCA_000931545.1. Lineage (NCBI taxonomy): Eukaryota > Metazoa > Arthropoda > Insecta > Lepidoptera > Papilionidae > Papilio > Papilio glaucus. The sequence continues at coordinate 378,470 of JWHW01027598.1, forward strand.
CTTACAGCTTCATCTGATACAGGGCTCGCGATCCGAGTGATCTTGAGCTAAAAGTAAAAAATTCTAGGTCCCTAATGTAATCTAGGGGCCTAGTCGCTGGATTTAGCAGCCATCGGTGTGGGGTGAAAACTCAACCGCTCAAACTTCCACCGTGTGGGATTCAACAAAGGAAAAAAGACAAACGTTATTCCACGACAATGTAAAGTGTAAGCAATATTGTAAATTCATATTATGTACACGGTAAGATTTTTTACTGTTTTTATAGATAAATTATTTGTTTTTCAAATAAACTGAAGTGTGCTTACATAAAAGTTATTAAATTAAAAGTAACATGCATGTAAGTTTGTAAGAGTTTTGAGTCTGAATTAGCTACACCGTAAGTTAGTTTAGGAGCGTTAACCTCGTCTTTTTTAAAAATGTATTTTCATTTAATTTAATTAACAAAAAACCACGTGGGTCGTTATACAAATTCTATACGTTACTTCACTTATAATTGTTATTTCAGTTATTTGTGCAAAACATAATCGTTGTAAAATTAAGTATACATGTTTTTACGTATATTTTGTACTTTGTAGGTTTTGGTACGTATATTGTAACATGATATCAGCATTTTACTCCAATACAATATTACCATTCTATTTTAAGCCGAATCTCGAGGATGCATTGGTTAAAGATACATAATCAAAGAGACGTCGTATGTTCGGATGTTTCGTGTTGATAGCGGGCTAGCACCTCGCCGTTTATCAAAACAATCTTTAATGTATTGCGTGCAGTGACTTTTCAAGTGCGAGATATCTCGGGATCATTTGAAGGGATGACATTCTTTGAATTTCAAATATATACAACTGTTTGTGATTCTCTTGTCCCTCATTGTTCATGAGACAAACTTATCTTGCCTACTCATATACAAAGTTGTCTATTTTTTGGGCTAAAGGGATTTAAAAACATTGATTTTTTTTTAAAATTTTACTAGCATTAGTTGTATTTATAGTTCAATTTTCAGATATCTCCTATAAATAAATTTCTACTATTCGATTAAATACAAAGAACATTGTCTTGCTAAGATATGTTCCGAGGATTTATCTTGTTGATATCAGAGCTAATTTATTTTATTCTAGCTATACTACCCACATAAAAAGTGTTAGGTTTTATTATGTTTATCGAAGTTTTTTCACAACTTAATTAATTGATTAAAACCTAAAAACAACAAACATACGAAGATTTTTATTTCTATTTATCAATTCATAAAAATCAATTTTTTTAACATTTGAAAATCTATTTATTTCCAATGGAATTTATAGCTTAAAACGCAACATTAAAACATTTGACAACAGATGTTGACGATTTGACTCGCTAGCCGCAGTTATGGTGATTCCTTTTTTATATAAAAACAAAATAAAGTAAAGTATCTTCTTTCGCCACATTGAGTGTAGGATCGTGAGAAGAATGCAATCGTTTATTCGTTATCTGTCCCTTGTCCATTGTCCGCGCCTACTCTGCAATAGCTATGGACGTTTTGATGGCGAAAGACCTTGGCCTATACCCACCCACTGGTGCCTTACCTACACAACCTTATCTAATAATAACATAGCAATGTACATATTAACATTTGGTCCAGCAGATTTCATGCATGTACGTTGACTTGCCTCCTATTAGCAGGTTTGGATAAAGTTTTTCATTAAAAAATGTCCTGAAACCCGATCACGACACCTACCGGGTCTTATTGTAAAAGGACACCATCCCGGGAACAACTCAAACACAAAAAACAGCAATATCGATCCAGCGGTTTTAAAAAATTTAGTGACATACACACCGACAGAAGCATTGTATATATATTCATTTGTATATGCACTGAACTGTGTACATGTCACATCCTTAGATGTGTCACCAATTTTGATTCATACAAGACAGTCTTATCATTTGATGTCGGCATTTACTCGCCATGTTACAGAAAATTCTTTAGATATTGCATCTTTTTTAAGGACGTTCCTCCTACCCAACTTCCCAATACCTTCTGATGATATTGCGTGGTGGCTTTTTCATTATTCGCAGCTAAACACCATGGTGCTGTTCACTATCCGCCACCTGCGACCACTACGTTGGCCACAGATAAGCTCCAATGAGAAAGTTCCAAATGAAGAGGTATTAATCAGAGTGAATGAAGAAACCATAGAGAACCGTAGGGAGAAAATGTTTGAACACCTGATATAACACGGCGATCTCATAAACACAATAATAGAACGGTAAAATACAATAGAAGAGACAGAGAGGCAGGCCAAGAAGACCATTTATGGAATAAATAAAAATTAAAATAGACGTCGTACGTATCAGGAAGGAACTATTCATATCGGATGAACCGTTTGCTCGTTTGCCACTTTCTTCTATGATAAAAACAATGCAGGTAGCTTCACAGGCAAGAGGGGAAGGTGTCTTAAATTAATCATGATGAGTCTATGCTTTCTCTTACCCAATAATTTAGAGAGGGGCCTAATAAAAAGGTAATAGTGCACGCATTCACGCATCAGATAAACTTACTACACATATCAAGCAAGTATCTTTCCTTGATGGGACAAGTGACACGATTCTTTGCAATGTATCTGACAGTGAATAACGACCATTATTAACATACAACAATTCTCGCTAAACATTCTTTTTATCACATTGACAAACAATACCACTATTTATATATACTTTTTGTTGAAAAATTCTTTAATATTAAAATACGTAAATCTTACGGGATTTCAATGCCATATCAGCTTGAAAGGAAAATATTTTTGGTTAATACATTTTGTAATGTCGCTACAAGGTTCTACGATTATGAACAATAATTCGGTGTATATGACACCGCCAGATTATGGACTTTAACAGTTTGTAATATCACTAGCCATATTAGAAACTGACGCCAACGTGTAACTTGAACGAATTATTGAAAATTGTAAATGCTATTTACCGTCGTTATTTTAAAATGTCAACTTTTCTCTTTGCTTTGGGCTTTGTCATGAAATTGCGAACTGATATTTTGCTTGTGTTATTAAGTTAAAATTATAATGACAGATAATTATTAGCTTAGGTTTGTTAGGTTGATGAAGCACACCCCCAGACACCGCGATCAGTGACGTGTGAAGCTCGATTTTTGCCGCGAATGTTTACCAGCATATACATTTATAAATACAAATGTAAATAAAAATTAAATGAAATAACGTAACAAATTTTAACATTTTAATCTATCGTCTTTTATTTTTCGTTGTATTTTTACGGTTATTATAATTTTGCATTCGTGTGTCGGGAAAAGAATAGTTGGATTTTACGAAGTCGCCAATTGGCAACTTAAGGTGGCTTCACTTTTGGGACCCGAATGCTCCTTTTGGAGTTATGTAACATCTTTGTTTGAAAATAATACCTAAAAAGATGTGTATCAGTAAAAATTTGGTTGTTGCGTTTGACACGATGCGTCAATATCATTTAGTTCACAATTTTAAGTTTTGTTAAACTGAAATAAATTGACGATGTATAGGCACTTAAATAATGTGATTGCATGACAGATATACTATATATGGTCATGTGGAATTAATTATATTTATTACTTTATCGCAGTCATCGAACTCGGCAGACACATGGGCGGGTGTACATTGTTGCGCATACGATCTCTTTATATAAATGTATAAAGAGCTTTATAAAACTTTTTTGATAGTATTAACAACTTAGTTATACAATTTATAACCTTGTCTTTGACGGAATCAGTTCCGAAATGTAATTTAGCAAAAACATAAGTACTACTCTCGTGCATTTTCGTCAAAATAATAGAATTTAACAATATTTTTGTGATGGTATAATCTTATATATCAAGTAATTTTTCTTGTCACCAACAATTTGGCCGGCAGATTATATGCACTTTACATATGTAGATTTTATAAAATATCACATTACAAATATTAAATATTGCTTTCACTGGTTATTTAATACCCGAACCGTAAAACGTAACGTCAAAATATAAAAATAGAACATTGAAAAATCTAATTTATTATACTCTCAAACAAAAGACAAAAAATTACAAAAGAGAAAAGCAAAATTTCTAAAGCAAATGGAAGAGACTCAGCCGATGCTGTGATGTTTAAAAAACTACGGCTTGGCTACGGTTTATAAATTGACGGCAAATTGTGGAACCGTATAACCATTTTAGTAAATATAGTTTTAACCAGAGAGATAATTACTTTGATTGTTATTGAATCGATATCGTCTGTTCACAGTCTATGACAAATTAACTAGCTAGTGTCGTAACTGTAGATTAAACTAATACGGCTATTAGGCAAGTTTGTGTTGTTGGTCGTTGCAAATTAATTCATAATTAAAAATTCTGGTGCACAGACGCGGGCGGCGGACACCAATTGCCCGGCCCACGCGCGCCAAATCAAAATAGACGTTATGAGTAACATCATTAGGTACATTATTAGTTAATCTTAATTAGTCGGGATGAAGGGCAAGCGACACTCGTTTTATTTCGTACTATATTTAGTACTTGGTCTGAATTGTTTCTGTGGCAGCCGGGTATGGAATGAAATGTGACGTCCGACATAACTCGTACGATGAAAAGATTGCTTACTTCATGATACACTATTTGTTTTCTGAGATAAAACTGGCATTCTAATAGAATACTATATTAGACACCTAATTATAATCTTTTGTATGCACATTATTATATCATATTTTAGATTATAGTCTAAACTAAACTAAACTTGTATATCTATAAGAATTCAGAGGAGGATATAAATTGTTTAACTAGTTTCGATAAACCTAACCTATATAGGTACTAAACAATTTATAATTTAGTGTGTGGTAATTTAATTTCTTCTGTAAAATAACTAAAATAAACACAGAATTCTAAACAAACAGAAATAAATCGGTTAAATCTTTTGAATCATAAAAGTTTCATGGCCTTTGAAACTGCTGTAGATTTAATTTAACCATCCAATAAAATGTATTTTCTACGTTTGAGACATTAAACATTTATAAATTATGCTAGTTTACCATATTAAAACTGTCTCCCGTCAATTATAACATAAAACCTAACATTGAATATACAATCTGTGCAGATTATAAAAATACGAACAACTGACAATAATTTAATATATGAATGTAAGAAATCAATTAAGAAAAAGTGTTATGTAATCCTTAACGAAATAATACATATACGTACATATGTATTATATTAATGTATATACATAGTATTTCGAATATTATAATGAAGTTTCCCGCTTAAAAGACGAACATTTTCGTTATTGTACCTCGCCTTGTTCATCATTGCTATATTTTAACATAATAATAGTCATCTCCTCAAAAAATGATGGTATCTTTGTAACACTTTTAAAGCAATATTTAATTAACGTTATATACACATAATTTCTTCATGATCAATGTTAGACGCCAATTAATACGTCAAGTGAACGTATTAATTCTTCCCAGAGTTAACTGTACGGTTGTTTCCATTCCAGTTCAGCCATTTATGGGTATGTGTATTCAAAAACCATATTCGCCGTCGAGATCCGTCCCAAATCATGTCAGCGAGCAACTTGTCTACCTGCTCGGGGTCCCGTTGTTGCAAGGTGTACTGTACCTACACGCACAGTTGCAACAGTCCTTAGACCCCCCTCTCACACTCATACACACACAGACAAACTTGAAGATTTTTTATCCGTACAAGTAGTATTATTGATTATCAAGTTTGCGTCGTGTTTCTGGAAGATATTGTATTTGAATTTTTAGCAAATTCAAATACAATGTCTTGTATGTTTGTATGTTTCATAATTTTTTAATCGCGCCGTCTCAAATTTATTTATTTGAATATTACATACCTTTAATATATTTAAACATAATATATCTATAATTCATTACAAATTTTTAGGAATCCTTCTAATTTATAAAGCTGGTAGCTCTTTGTTTTTTAAACGGTTTTATTTAGCTCGACCTCTACGGAATTTATTTGTTTATTTGGGTCAAAATTAGAAATTAAAATTTAAGTACCTTCCCGTTGTCCGATTGATATGAAATTTCGTACACACATTTAATTTAGATGACAATACAATTTTCAGTGCACATAAAAAAAAAACGTTTAACTTAAAAGTGTTTTTTTTTTAAATATTATTTCATTCTTAAAACATGGAAGAAAGGATGGCAACAAAATATTATAAACAGCATAAACATAAGTGCATGGGCCCCACGCACACAGATGTGCCTGCAGGTGTCCCTTCCTCCCCTGCCTCTCCCCGCAGGACCCTCAGACATCCGATAGAGCACCGAACCTCAGCTGCGTCTCGCGCCCAGTCAACGCTCGTCAGATGTCGATCGACAGTTTTTTTTTTGTAGAACGCCCACGTCACACGCAATAAAGTTCAGCCAGAAGCGACAGTTAAATCTAATGCGTTCAGTTTAAGGAATTAATTTTGCGTGATAACAAAACTTACAAGAGATGGAAATTTACATTTAAGAACCCACTACTAATCAATCGCAGAGTAAGAAATTACGGCATAAAAAGTTTTTGTTTTTTAAAGTACGTAGTGGCCGACATCGTCTTAGTATAATAATTACTTCTTTTTGAGGTTATCTTTAATGTCTTATACAATAATGGTATATATATTCTTGAATAATGTCTGTGTATTGTAAATAATGAAAATGGTCTCTTTCACCGTCTCGATGGACGATCTTTTAAAATATTTTTAACAAAGGCGTACACGACATACACATTATTAGCATTACAAAGTCTTGGGTAGCGTAGTTTAGTTATTAGACGTATTAATACTTTTTTCATAAGGAGTAAGCAAAGTTATAGTTAGTAAAATATTTCAGTACATACACGCGTCGTTCCGAAAACAGAGCAAACAGCTGCATAAAGCTCTTGACACGGTATGTTGTTAAAATTTGCACATTAGAAAATTTTATTTGAATATCGTGCGGTGCACGCCCGCAACCTTCGAGCCTAGAGATAACGCTTGTTAGATTCTGATAAAGTGACAATGGCGCATTGCAGAGCGTGGCTGATTTTTCCATAACAGATAAAGCCCGTTAATGTGAATTACATACAAATTGACAATTTGCTCTTCAGTGACAAAGTAACGATTAATATAAGCAATCTACCCATCAACTTTACTAATTATGGCTAAGTTCTATCTATACATACTCGTAATAAAACAAACCTAGTCACGTATCTCCGTCCGAACGCGATATACTAAAAATCTACTGAACGGATTTCATTAATAGACTCAGCAACACAAAAGGAAGTATAGGTATTTCATTCAATAATATTTTGTGATAATTGTGACGAGTGAAGCAGACGTAAGATAGGCTGGTCACGACGAAAAAAACAGTGTAGTTGCAGTATAGGTACAGTATATGAGGCGGAAGTGAAACTTTAAATTAAATTTAAAATTAATCTTATATAATAATAATAAATCTGTTTTTTATCAGACCGTGAGTCCAAACATATACATAAAAATTTAATATAAATAAAAACTTAAATATACAAAATTAGTTAATATATTCGTAAAATAAATATAAATAAAAATTACATTTATTTTATATGCAGAGCTTTCCAGTGCCGCCAGAATGGTGAGTTCCATCTGCACACTACGGTGCTCAGAAGACCATTAGTGTTACCAAAATTTCTCAAACGGTGCATCAGGGAAGCTGTTCTTCTGCGTACGATAGTTTTGAAATTATTCGTGCGCATGTCCACAAACATGCCAGATGCACTATAAAATCGTGGTAACCGTAGTAGCGTCCTGAACCCATTATTATATGAACGCGCAGGGTATTTATGCGCATTGTATGTTTTTTGTGAATAGTTGAACCACATGCTGCAGGTGTATAGTGTTTGAAAAAATACTTTAAATAATGTCACTTTTACGTCCTTAGAACATCCTGAAAACCAAATCATCGGAAAGGTCCTCGTTAACTATATGGCCCAAGTATTTAAATTGAGTTACCCTTCGCAACGCGATACCATCAAGTGATACTGACGGAATTAATGAGAGAGTTTTGTTATTAGCCCGAAAGACAAGCAACTCACTTTTATTAATATTATATTTTAAGCCATGATCTTTGGCACCATTTCGCATATAAGAAGTAAGAAGTAAGTAAGTCTTAGTGCACTAACAGAGGGGCTCAGTAGTACCATGTCGTCCGCGTAGCTTATATTATTTATAGCAACGCCATGAACGCCGATCCGCTCTGGCTTAACTCGACTATCAGCTGGTCAATATAGAGGTTGAAAAATGTTGGAGACGTCAGTCCCCCTTGCCTCACCCCACATTTTAAAACAAATACATCAGAAAATGTGTTGGCCCACTTCACATTGTTTGTTTGGTTTTGGTACCAAAATTTAAACACTTGGATTAAACCTATGGGAACATTAAGATGTTTTAGTTTGTTCCACAGCTTATCAAAAGAAACTAAGTCAAACGCCTTGCACAGATCCAAAATGGCAGCATATGCAGGTGTTTTTCTATGTGTATAGTAGCCAACAGTGCGGTTGAGTGCCAAGATAGTGCTTTGTTAGTCCGCTAGTAGTAATTGATAGTCCTACTCTAAAGCCAAACTGTGCATCATTCAGTATGACATATTGTTTAAGGCGAGTCTCAAGCAGACCGTCGAGTACTTTGGCTGATATTGTAGCCAGCGATATAGGACGGTATTTATTAACATCACTTTACTCTCCCGTTTTTTTTAACGACTGGTATATATTATCATTAATATTTTAAACTATATAATTGGTCTATGCTTAATTTAATCATTTTAATAAACAGCTAATCTGTACGTGTAGCAAAAACGTAGTCTAAAGAAATATTCTTCATACCGTGCCAGAAAGGTTACACTTTAAAATTGCGTATTTACTGTGCTAACCGTACGAAGGTGTAGGTCGCTAGTTAATATTAAAATTTTTATACTGTCGACATTCTCTTTGATTATTTTATCTTAATCATAATAATTAATATGTGTATGACGCGTAATAATCAATTAAACATCACCAGGTGTCGTAGAAGTGCTACCTGTGTTAAATTGCCAGCGTTTTTACTACCGTACATGGTGTCTATATACATATGTTTTATTACTATTAATTTGATGATTGAAAAATTCTACTTTATGATAGATAGATCTTGGCCCTTGACCTTAAACTTACTTAGTAATATGACGCTTCCATTGGTCCTGAGCTACCTGCAAGAGGGTTTTTCATGGTGGAAGATGGACCTATGAAATTGAAGTATAAGACTAATTACTTTTATATCACTAAGAAAGCATTTCTCAAGCTGTTCAACGAATACGTTGGATAAACGAATAAAATAATTTATAGAAAACTAATACGATGCTACAGAAGAATTTATGTCATTTTTTTTTATTTTAGTTACTTAGTTCAATTTATTTGAAATATTTATGGATACAAAGTCGCTGGCGACACCTAGTTTACTATAATTGAATTACAAAGTACAAATAAACGGAAACATTTTTGTCTATTCAGTTGTTCGAATGACATTGTTATTAATTAGTAGAAAGCTAATAGTGTCACGTACGAATGGCTGCGACTAGGTCTGTCAGCAGCCTCCACAAACACAGATACAGGCATTAGTCATCGCCGGTGCATCATAGCTGGCTAAATACGTCGCATATATAATGTGGGGTGTAAACAAGCTACGCCAAATCTATCATACGATTAGATATTGTATAAACCAATGGTTCCCAGAGTTTACTGGGCTCCGAAAAATTGGAATCCACTTCCTGGCTGTCTTAGAAAGAGGGTAGCCACAAACTAGAATTTCCTAAAGGCAACGCTGCCGTTCAGCCATCAGTCGTTCGCAACCCAAGTTAGAGGAACTCAATATTTGATTTTTCTGTTTATCCTCTTCTCATCCTCCTCTGTCCATTAAAGGTAGGCAACGCATCTGCGGCTGCTCCATCAGCGCTTTAACCGCCACCCCCGAACGGATTCCCGCCTTGTCGTGGCAGTAGGGCTCAGGGCTGCGAGGAGAAGGGGTTAACTCTTCCTCTTGCAGCCGTATTTCGCGCAATCCCGGCGGCAACGCTCGAACCGCGGGCCTCTTTGTTTTTCAAGACGGGGGCCAAGAGGAGTGAAACTCTATAAAAAACCTCAACGCAGTATCAGCGGGGGAGGGCGGGGACTCCCGAACTTGCATTGCACGATGTCGTGGGTAAGCCCCACAGACCCCCCTGTTGCCCCGAACATGCACAAGGTCCATTTTCCACACGTTAAAAAAAAGGGTGAACCACCAGCTCGTATGCCAGCTTATATATAAAAAAAAAACTTCTGTAAAGTTATCAATTACATAATAGATTAATTATGTAATTGTTCTTCTCAAGCTTCAGTTTCTATACCAATATTTAATAAAATTGGTTGCTTAGGTGAGGAAACAACAGTCAAACAAACAGACAGACAAAGTAACTTTCGCATTTATGACATTAGATTTGGGTTTGAAATGTTGGTGTAGGTGTTACGATTTCCAATAAATGTATAAATTTCAGCAGGTCCGCCTTGAAATTTCATGGAGATTTATTTTAACGGCCGCTACAAGGTTTATGGTAACACAGATACGTAGAGTTTAGTTTTATTGTTGTGTAATCGATTAACACTCAAAGAAAATGTTGAATTCTTAAAATAGTATCCAACGAATCGAGGGCCGTCCGCTTATCTTTGTGTTCGGATTTAAATTACAAACCGCAATAGTAATATAGCTAGTATTACGACTGCGGTATTTTATTTTATAAAAAATGAATTGTCAACAACAAAATTGTTAACACCACAAGCCTGGGCTTAGTTATTAGGAAATTGTTTAATCGATTTTCATTACAATAAAAAATACAAAGAAAAACATTATTGCTTCGGCTCTTTAGCTAGATGATGATGTTTTTGTTAACATTTAAGGGACGATAGCTGTTTAAAAAAAACAAGCCACAAAAGTCAGGTTTTTTTTTAAATCTTGTCTGCAAGAAACACGTAATTCCAGACAACACCCAAAATTATTTCATTAAAACGTTTGGTCTTTAATATATTTTGTGAGCTTAAGGTATTCCGGTTGCGAGATTGTGGCAATGTTGTGAAAATGCACGCTTTTACGGACAAATAAGAAATTAATAAGTAACAAAAATGTTTATGAACGTAACTTTACCAATAATGGTTAATGAAAAAAGAAGTTTGATATAATTTGTTCTGCTAATATGTTTGGTTAAAAACCTAGTTGTGTTGTGCACTAGCGGCAAGCACCTACATAGCTTACATAGGTAAGCTTTTAAAGAAATTGTAAACGATTGTTAGTAATTAATGTAAAATTTTGTAATGACTTGGTAATGAGTTTATTTAGCAAAAATCAAACATCGCAGTGCTCGTTCGCGACCCTATAACTTAATAAAGATGATCAGAAATAAGAACTAAGGAAAGTTTGTTTTTAACTCGAGATTCAACAATTTAAACCAACATGATGAATAGTTTAAAAAACATGTACTTGTTGTTTTCGGTCCACGTCTCGAGTGATTACTCTCATTCTGACAAGTGTTATCTGAACTAATCTAGCCTGACACAGCAATCTCCTCTAATTGCTCGCACGAATTTTGACAACAAACAAAAAACTATCATCTCATTATTACTATGGAGACTGCAGTCCAGTTGCTGCCTGTTATGCGTTCCAAAACATCGTCAACGTATCATGCAAACGCGACATCCAAATACAAGCCAAGACAATATCAATTGGTATTAGTCTATATTATAATTTGTCCGATTATAAGCTGATGAATTTCACAAACGGTCGGCGACATATGTAAACTACAGCCTGTGATACAATGCTGCGAATTATCGCGAGTGAATATAACGCCTAATAAATCCTATAGTAAGGTAAATATATCCTATATATTTACCTGGGAGTGTATTGAAAATTCTATACACCCTTGTTACAATGTTACCTAGTTCGGTGCGGCATCGATATCCTAGGTATATAGATAAGCTAGAGAATATCGCAGGCCAGTGACCAAGACCTAGACACGTACACGACTATCGAGACGTTGCAATAACCATCGCTGAGGCTAGGATAAAACAACTTCGCAGCCAAATCACACACCGTTCTCGCCGGCGAGGACGGCCATCGTTTTCTCTCCTATTAATGATAGAAGCGTCGCTGGAGTTTCTTTGGCCACTTCTCCCAGCACAAACGCTTTTCGAAGTGGTAGTAATGTTAGCACTAGAAATTCTTGTAGTCCGATATTAGCTTCCGATCGAGCCGAGGTCTCTCGGGCACCCTCGAATCGTAATACTAAACGCGTAATGAGTGACAGCCCAAGCCGAGGTCCACCCTCGGGGGGCCTTAAGCCCAGTCACTCCACGGAGCGTCCGCTGAAGCGACCTAAGCGCTCGGCGGCCTCTCAATCCGGTTATAATAATAAAGAAACGACCCGAGCAGAGACTCCCTCTTCCGAGGGAGTCCTCGAGCTAAGTTACTCTTAAAGAACCTTAGGCTAGACGCCTTCTGCGCTCTGCTGCTTCAAGCCCAATGTAGCTGTAGATGCCCCTTTTAGACAAACAGTGACAAGTCAGTCGTAATGACAACCTACAAGAAACCGTACTCTTTCTTGTTCTATTCTAGGATGGACGTTGTGAAAAAATGCTATCATTATACCATTTGATATTATGGGTCGACCAATTCCAGAGTATTGTATATTTTATTTTAAAGTAGAATTTCAACGCGTTGTAGCTTGTAGCTTTCTATTAATGTCTCAGAAATGGACAAATTTCTCGAGTGTAGGCACCTAGATGGCCAGTCTTTACACGTCTTCAAAATATTTTTCTTAGACCCGCAGGTTTCCTCGCGATGTTTTCCTTAACTGCCGGGTCAATAAACGGTAAGATTGTTGATATAGCCTGTGAGATATTAATATTTAATTCTTAAAACAATGAGGCCGCTTTCCTTGCATATACTTACTTTGAATATTTAAATATATATAACCCGTATCGCATAGATTTGTATTAATGATGAATGATTTCAGGTGTATAATTTTAAACTTGATAGTTAAAGATATATGGATTGACAAAAGATAAAGATACAATCGAGTGCCCCTTCAACGAATTATAGGTAACTTTTATGTCACATTTTAATATATGTACATACTATATCAGTATCGCTTGTAACATATCACACACGCGTTAAATCTTCCAGTGTCGTTTACACTATGAAGGGTAAACACGATCGTAAAGTTAGTGATTTATTGCTTTGTCTTATCGATGATTTCCCATTAAAAGTCTGCGATGGAATTAATAATAGAACAACGTCGGCTGTTGTGCGAAATTGGGACGTCGTCGATTCGATATTGAATATAAATGAAATTGTTATTCGAAAGGTGCAGTCTGTTTTCTATGAGTGCGCGATCATTAGGAACGAGTTGCGGCGAAACGATCGGGCGCACCGCGTCCACTCGACGCTCAGGTAGAGCCGGGATAAAAACACCACTGGAAATGGAGCGGACGGGCTCACCTAGATAACGCACCGATCGGCCGACTAAAGAAGTTTACACGGAACGCGATCGCGAAGATATCGCCGACTTGATATCGGCCGCTAATGAATCAACCAGCTCGAACTACTCATTACAAAACCTTTAACCGTCATTCATATCGCACGTAAGCCGATGATAATATAAATCTGCCCTACCGTCCAATGAATGAACTTATAACATGTAAATTCGTCGCTTACAAATCGCGACATAGCTCGGCGCGTAGGCGTCGGGGTTTGAATGAAAATAAACATTTCAGCCGTTGCGAGCTTACCTCTCGATTTTTATGATATTATCCAGATTAGCGATATAGGCACGGCACTTTGATATAGATAGGTGAGTGGGTCGCACTGAACTTTTTGGCTTAACACTTGTTTTGTGAACGTATGTACGCGGCGCGGAGCGATGTGCACTGCCGGCCGGCGCAATCGACACTGAAGTCGGCCGTCGTCGATGCGCTCGCGTCGTCGCCGGCACGCACACATACACGTTCATTGAAATAACGCCGGTGGTGGGGAGGACTTATGAATGGACGTAGTGAAGCCGAGACGTGCAGATAGCAGTGATAAGGCGAGCGTTATTACATATCATATTGGAGGACCGAAACACGAAACACTTACATCGTAACGACGATGCATCGCGATAGATGAAATGCACGAACAAGAGTAATACGATATTTCGTAACATTCCATTTATTGGGGTAACGTAATAAAACTATGTCAAAGACTATATAAATATAAATAATATTTGTAATACTTTTCCTAACGTTAGGTTTGCAATGTTTGTTCTGCAGCCAATACAAGAAAGCATTGATCGGCATTTTCGTGTAACAAGTTCCTAAATTTTAGTCTCGCAGTAGTCGTAATTTAAGAAGATTTTCCATTTATACAGGAATACATTTTGACACGAGTCATTAAGATACCGGTCGGTCTTGGCCCATACAAGTCCACGTGACACGCATACATTCGGTCGAATATTACAATTTTAGCGATTGCAGTTTTATGCCTAAATCGACATGGTATAGATCCTGATTTGCACATCCAGGATCGCCATTGGGGGCTTGACTCCATTTTCGGGGTGCTACATTTTATGAAGGTAACAATTCTGTTAATTATGATAATTTGGTGTTGGGATTGGATCTGCCAATGTATAACCTCGTTATGTGTTAAGAAATACGTCTATAACTAAGTACACGATAAAATACGTAAGTGACTTGAAATATCTATCAACTTGCTTAGTAATGATCTTTACATCTCTTAAGTGACAAAGTAACTACTCGATTGTATCTCCCGCCTTGTTTAGTTTACATAAAATATGTATGAAAAGTTTATTGGGTTCTCTGCCTTGACAAGTATCAAGATTAGATGGGGTGGTTATAAATAATGGTAGTAAATATTTTACACAATCTGCTAACATTTTGACGAAAAAAAGATCACCTGGCATGTGATCCTCACGGAAACGAAGAATAGGTACATGCTGTTCACTTAGGTATAAAAGTTTCTGAAATTGCATAACCTTACACAATTCAAGCGTGAAGTAAGTTAAGTTTTATATTCTTGGTGTAATATCCGAGCCACTAAATACATTAGAACTCTGCCTAACTAAAACTAGTAAGGAATACATACATCCGTACTTCGTATTTTCAAGTCCTTTCCTTCCTTTCGTTCACTCCTGGTGGCTCTTCGCCATTTGATAAACTTGGGTAATCCTTGGATAAAACCAGAACTCATTGCTAAAGGAATCCGTACGGAGGTGATTGAGGGAGACAAAGAGTTCTTTTTTATATATAAAGATGGCAAACGAGCAAGCGGTTCACCTAATATTAAGCGACCGCTACCCGTACACATCTGCACCATGCTAATGAGTTGCAAATGCGTTCCCTACCTTTAATGGTAAGAAAAGAAAAAAGAAAGAAAAAAAGGATATTACCTTTTCGTATCCTCCTCCAAATTCCAAATCCTCTTCTTCCCCAAACTTTTCTTATTAAAAAAATAGTGGGAAAGAGAAAAGGACCAGAATCAGGCCTACGGCACCTCAGTTATCAGACGCAACATACTTTTATTTCATACCGGTCGTCTGTGAGATCGTGGTATTTCACCGGTCGAGCCGACCCATCCATGCAACAGATGTTGTTACGGGGTCTACCATTGTGAAAAAATCGGAAATGGCAGGAACTTACTGTTTGACGATAAGTAAATAGGCCTCCCATAAGATGGACCCCTTGAAGTCCTCCAAAATGAAGGCGGCAGGGTATCTTGTGGCGATCCAGTGCGACAGTAGACTTCGATTGTCTGATAATCATGGTTGTTAGGTTAGTACACACAAGACAATGTTATTCTTTCGAACCTGTGTCTGCACTTCCGTGACCGTCAATAGTGTTATTAGATGACACAGCACATTCACAACACAAAAATAACTCACAATAGATTCCCGAATATTTAAAAGATTTTTGCCACGACCTGATATAGATAAGGCAATATATTTATACGTGGGAAAACTTTGCTTTGGCCTTGTCGTTTAGTGTTCTTTTCTTTTTGTTTGGCTCCTAAGGGTGACGTTATGTGACGTGACGTTAAACAGCCTATAACTTTCCGTCATAGTTGGGTAGTAAAATGCAAAAAGAAGTATTTAAATCCGATTCGTAGTTCTTGAAATTAGCGAGTTCAAACTGTTGTTTTATTAAATATAGATACGTACAGTCAAATCGTAAACCACGAGATACTATCACAAGACAAGATTTCATGTTGTTAGTAAACGTATATCCAAATACCGCCCCTTAGGGTAATAAAAACTTGTCAACTACCTACATTCAAGTACGATAGTTACAATGTTAACTACCTTGCTTGTTATAAATGGAGCAATGTAGGTACCAGGAAGCGCGATCCCCCTCTCCTGGTTAATGTAATGTAGAGGCGATTGATAATTTCGTGGAAACTTTATATATGAAATCGATTTAATTAGGGTGATATGATGTAGGTTGGTAGCCTTGCTGCTATGATTCAGGTCTCGGGCTCGATTATATTATATATTTTCCCCCATGCAAAACCGGTCATTTTCACCCATTTGGGTCTTAATAAGGTCGGCGCAGATATGGCCAAATACCCCAATGGCTGGGCTAAATAGTCGTGAGAACTTACTTTTAGATCCCACGGCGCCATAAAAAGATTTAAATAACTATCGGATTCAATACAATATACATTTCTCAATGTCTTATTAAAAATGTATATGACCAATTATATTAAAATACAATATACAATTCACTTGAATATACAATTGTTATTGTGGAAAAAAAGAAACAAAGCAGGTCTTTTTCGTTTTATTATAATTTAATGTTATTTACATATGCAGTAACAATTTATTATGTAAAGATAAACGGGCATTTATCGTCGGCGATTTGTTTACGACAGTCCTTTAAGGAAGCTGGATAACTTGTGACTCTTGTAGTCGGAACGCAACTGTATAAAGTTGTGTAGTATAGACTGGTCCAGTTCCGCCTGCAAAACAAAACATTAACACATAAATACAATTCTATTATAAAGAAGATACGCAAAGTTCATGAATAAATACAAAAACTATACAAAAATATCTACCTACTATATAATATATACAATTGACTCTGACATAATTACCATTACTAGCAAGTCCTTTGTCTCTGCATTGAATATGTTTTCATTATAAATGAAACTGAATCTTCTAACATTATTTTGTTTGCTCACAAGCACACTTATTAAGAACCAATGACAATACACTTTAGGACTCTTAAATTCTCTGTTGATATTTAGATCAGGATATTTTTTTCATTTAAGATTTAAAAAACGCCCAAAGTAGTTGAAAATTGAAAAACTTATATACATGTATTTCAAACTTTTTAAACTATAATGATTTTTATCTTCAATTTCGTTAAAGGAGAAGATAGACATTAAGAAAAAATCAGCAAGAAATAGGAAGGAAAAAGGGTTTGAAATTGCAGCTGTGTCTACTTACCAGGGTCTCGCCTTCGCAGACCTGATGCAGGTTCTCTGGCTTGACAAGCAGCAGGTTGCAGAGCGCGTGCAGCGCGTCGAACAGCGCGTGCGCGTGCGGCGCCTGCCCAGCGCGCGCATTACCCGCGCTCCCCGACCGCCCGCACGCCGCAGACCGGTACTCCTTCACGTCGCATATCGCTATCATAGCACCTACAAACATTTATCTGATTTACTGATTCTTTTCAATTCATTTAACCAGTGCAGCATAAACAGTCTCCACATATAAATTAAATTATTAAAACTTTCGTAAGATTAACGGGGTACCTTGAGTGTAGCCGTTTGAATAATAATTTAGTATCATGAAAAAATATTTTTTTTAAATTATTATTCTATATAATCCATCCAGATATAAATTGGTGTGCTTGAATAAGCCGGCTCGACTGAGACACACTCAATATAGCGCCATAGTATAGCGATGGTGAATATGTTGCTCGTCACATTGTTATCTGATAGAAAAAAAAAACTTTAGACTGACCTGCAGAATTAAACTGGAAGTTCTGCAGATGTTCGTATATAACTCTGTGCAGGCGCACCGCGAGCTCCAGCGACACCGCGTGCAGGTTGTCGCCCTCGAGGCTCGCGTACACCTTGTCCATGACGGAGTTCAAATAGGAGACGACTGCTAGGCACGCCTGAGTTACAAATAAAACCATAAAACCAACCCTAAGTTAGTTAGAAAAACTTTCTATTAGTGAAAGATTTTTTTAATAGTTTCAGTAGTTTTTGAGGTTATCCAGAACAAATGAACAATCAAATTTCTTCTCTTTATAATATTATAGTATAGGTTTGTCATTCATTATAATATGTAACGAGTTGGAAGGACTTTTATGCCGCAGAATATATTTATACCTTGCATTTTTAATTACATATTACTTTTCCACTAAAGAAATGAATAAACCTAATAAATTTGGACCACTGAGTAATGACTACACTACTAATTAAACAATTATGACTTACAGATGATGCGATGGTGTCGATATCCCCTTCGGGCTTGAAGTCTGTTTTCTTCTGCTCGGTGTGCAGGTGCAGGCGCACCCAGCCCACCACCGCGGCGATGGCACGCTCCAGCCCCGCGTCCACCTTGTTCTCAAGCTGCTCCAGCACCACACTCTTCTTCTGCACGCACTCGCTCTGTTTCGTCGTTGAACTACAACGTGAATATTTATTAAAATAGTGATTTAAATGAGAAAAGTGTGAAGTGTGACACTTTTAACCTGGCGTAGTATGTATGGTGTATAAAATGGTAGTATTTGTTTTTCTAAATACTTTTTAGAGTTTTATTGCAATGTCATATAACACTTACCATGAGGTAAGAATTATGGTTATCTCTTTGTCAATTTTAGAACAAGTTTTTAAAATTTAACATATAATAAATAACGCACTTAAGATATTTTCTACAATAGTAATTAATTTCATAAATACCTCAGGCATGGTAGAACAGCATCTTGGAAGTGCTCTTCAAACATCTTTACGATTTTGTTCGTCTGGTTTACAATTTCAAAGAAGTAAATCTGCACACAAAATAATTATTAAGGACTAGTTGTCGGTCGCGGCTTCGCACCATTCGTTTATTATCTTCCTCGCTGGAAAAAGTCGTAACTTGATTTCGTGTTTAAGATCGTGGAAATATAGCTGCTATTAATTGCCCATGGTAGTGGCAGTACTGAAATGTCATGAAAATGATGTTGTCGCGTCATACAACCTATGGCAATCTATTTTTTTTAATTTTTATTTATTTATTTATACTTTGTACACAAAATCATAATTACAATTATATTTACAAATGAAAGACGGTGAAGTACCGGCGAGCTTAACTCTAAAAGAGTTCTCTTACAGCTTACCATGCGACAGAGAGAGGAGGTTTAATGGGTAATAATTATATAGGTTTAATGTGTACACTATTCAACAGACAAATCATATATTTGATGTGAATACTTAACTCCTACTTAAATAATAAACTTAATAAATATAAACACATAGATGCATATATACACTTATATATTAGGTTTTATTTTCCTGTCCCCCGAAAAGTTTTTTTTTCGGGATAAAAGTTTCCCTATGGTATTTTCTGTACCCCTGACAATGTATGTCCAAAATTTCACAATGATCGGTTGAATCGTTAAGGTTAAAGATGGCGAATATAAGTTACAAACCGATAAGACGCTTAAAACATATACCAAAAATATTATCTAAATTTCACTTCGTCGTATAAAACATAATTGATTCATTCATTAACCCATGTATGATTTAAACTTCGGCTAGAACACCAACCGTAGCGACCTGGTGTGTCTCACCTGTGGTGGCGACTTATTCTCAGCTATGGGTATAGACTGTAGGCCGAGGTCCAGGGCGTAGTCGACGTGCTCGATCAGTAGCTGCTGGATGAGCACATCGAGCAGCGCTATCGCTGTGCCCGGTAGCTCATTGCTGGTACACAGCTGCCAAAACAAATTATTATATTGTTAGGAGGCTCCGCCTCTTACAAGACATGACGCCGCGGCGGCATTTGGTTGCAGCAACTGGCACTTTTAAAAAAGTTGATAGTTGTCTCAACTAAAGCTGCTACGTCTGCAAAGTGCCCTAGTGCTCGCATATGTTTAACAGAACTCTGTGCAAAACTTCAAGTCTCTAGGCCCAGTAGTTTCCTGATAATTTCATCAAAATAGGTCCAGTCGTTCCGGAGTCTATAGGGAACATATATACATATTATAGGAAAACAGCTAGTTTAAAAAACATACATAGGTACTTACAGTCTTACACCTTAGAAAGGACATGTTGGCGTCAGCGAGCATCTTCTGCACCAGTTGTTCACTGAGGAAGGTCTCGCCGCCGTAGTTCTCGATCTGCGCTATGTTGATGTTGGCCCGCGTCCCTATCACCGCTTGCAGGTCGCGACGGAGCTCTTGGAATCTGAAAGAAATTGTGTTTATTTTAGATAGCCTTTTTTGTACCACGCAGTACTTATGCAGCAACAATGGGTACCTTTAGGTTGTTGTATCGATAATATAATACAAGATAATGATAATATAATACAGAAGTACAACACAAAATTAAAAATAAATAAATATGCGCCTCACGCTTGTAACCCAGAGGGGTAGGCAGAGATCACGGAATTCCATTTGGCGCGATCCTGGGACACCTCTCTCGCTTCTTCTACATTCATACATCTACGCATACATGCTCGTCGGTCCTTACATAGCCCCTTTTTAATAAGCCGCTAATCTGATCGATATAAGTTTTCCTGGCGTCCCCTACCAACACTGCCACAGTTTCGTTACTCTCCCGTCCTTCATCCTTCAACACCAACATGCGCGAACCACCGAAGCATACCTTTCTCAATTCTAGTCACAGCATCGTCTTTTAAGCCACACTTTTCCTTACAACGCTATTTTTAATCCTATTATTACAATGAGACAATATTCAGACAATAACAGAACATAAAATTACTATTCAATTATCATTTTAATGATGATGAATCAATGAGATAATAAATCATGTAATTATATATTTTTTTCTTTTTTTCTCTATGGAGCTGCACTGCCATTACTGCTTGATTGATTTTTTTTAACCGTAGAAGGTGACTTTCACGTGATATTAACTATCAATGAAGCTGGTAACTTTTATAATCATTCATAACAAATAGAAACGTTACGAGTTAATTTGCTATTATTCAAGAATACGAGAGGAAAATAGGGAATAGAATGGTTGTAGAACTCGCGCAACAAAAAAAAACGATTGCAGTCGAAAATAATAATTTACAGATATACTATTGTACAAATTTCAACTCTATTTGAAATTCAAAAGAGCCGACTATAACCAGGATTGACAACTATAAAGTACTAAATCAACTCACCCTCCACCTTGAATCTGTTTCTTAACATGATGTTTCTCGTTATAGTACGCGTTGAGTGCGTTAGACAGTACGGTTTTGAGACGTCGCGTTTCTAGCGCTGCGTAGCCTTCGTTAGCACCCGCCATCGCGCCGTTCACCAGTGCCTCGCGTCTTAAATCCCCCGTTGATATGTTACCATCGGCGGACACCATGCCCGCCGATACTAGTTCGTCGCATGCCTTCTGTGTACTGTAATTAAATAAAATATCCATACAATACAAATGAAAATAAATTTATATATATAAATTTATCTTCTTAGTCTTCCTTCATTCATTCTCGCAGCATGCCCAAAGCATCGAAGCATATCTTTCTCAATACTAGTCACAAAATCCACTTTTAATTTGTTCCTTCCATTCTAGGATGTAAGCTTCGACATTGATCGTCACAAAGATCGATCTCCTGACACCCTCATCCAGTAGGTTTTATTTATTAACTTTAAATAGTATGAATTACCTTGTGTACATATCATAAAGGTTCCTCAAATACTTCTCAATGTCATTCTTATCAGCTAGCTTTGTCTGGATATACTTTTGCAACTTCAGATGGAAGATGTTTAGAACAAATTTGCTCATCACTTGTTCAGGGTTTGGGAACACATTGCTTATGATCGTATAGTTTTTCTTGCATAGGGGTAGCACAGAAGAGAATATATCTTTACCCAGTAGAGTATTCTGTAAAATAAGATTTAGACCTAAAATGAAAATTAAACAATCTTTCACAACTTGGCTGTCCCAAAACTCTTTTTACAAAAATTCTTTTATTCCATATTCTTACTAACCTAGTAAGCCCCTATCAAATACAAAAACACCCGCGTTGAAAATCCACTTATAAGTATATATATTTAAGCATCAACACCTAGTAAGTAACCCATTCACTGCCTCGTGACCACTTTAAAACCTAGTAAGTCACATTAACCATTTCAAAATCTCGTAAGTCTTTAAGACTTGTTAAGGTTTTTAAATGGTTGATCCACCTTACCAGGTTTATGAAATCAAGACCAAATATGTAAGAGTGGTGATAGCGCGAAGGGTCTATAGCAAGTCACAACAACTCTGGGATAAATGACCGATGCCGTAATAACAGAGTTGACAAGAGCTTTAAAAAGGACTATTAAATGCATCAGTTCTCAAAGAAAAAAGGAGTGGCAATTGAAGAAAAGTTAATGGAAGCATAATAATCGAACATATCATGACCTTTCAGTCTACTATAAGTTATTATCGCCGTCACAGTGCGCCCTGTACTAAATATCTGCCGAGACATTTAACATTATAGCAAATGTACAAAGATTTTGAACAAAAAAATCCACATTTGAGATGTGGGATTGAGTAATATAGGCATAAAATAAAAAAAGTATTGAAAACATCATTTAATATGCCAATAGGTGTGTAGAATGCTCCATGTATAAAGAAGAACTTAAAAAGTACAGCGAAACTCGATGCCTGAAGAAATAAGAACAAAATATGAAAACCATAGGTTTAAAGCTGCCTCTGCTTAACGAAGATACAGATTCAAGGGAACAAGCAAAAACTCACTTACTATGTATGAAACTGGTTGGTACTCAAATCTAATCATCTCATATCAAAGTTGGTAAGGGATTTAAAATTTGTAATATACACATATATTTAAATATTGGTAGATCTATGTGTTCATTAGTAGTATTCAATCAATCACATCTATCATGTATATTAATTATGTTTTATCATGTTAATTTAAATAAGACATACCATTTGGCTGGTTTCTATAAAGGCATCAACACACTGAGAGTATCCTTTGAAATTAGTCATAATGTTAGCAATTGTTTTCATCTTAGCCAGATTGCCTTGGTTTTGAGCCTTCACAAATTCCTCAATCAGATTCCGTTCAATTTCATCATACTTAGCTTCAATCTTCTTCTTGGCCACTTCAAACTTATCTGGGGGCAGCTCTTGAGCTATTGTATACAATTTTTGTATGACATCAGCTGCTTCATTTAACTGAAATTAAATTTATTGAGATTAGTTCCTTTATATTGTTAATTTTCATTCAAACCAAAGTTTGCATAAATTGGTATACACAAGCAATGGTGTTTGAAAGAGAACAAAGTATGACAGGCCTAGGGATTAGGCCTGACTATAATGTATGGAAGTAAGATCTGGTTTTGGCAGGAAAAGCATGTTTAGTACAGTTAATGCTGTTGAGATACAATTGTTAAAAAATATGTAAGGCGTGACTTTGAATAAGGACTAAAAATAGCATTATAAGCGTTACTTAAAAGTTGATTTTGTGACTAGAATTGAAAAAGGAAAGGATTGAAAGGATGATGGAAGCGAAATTTATGTTGCAAAAGTGGGTAGCAGTTTTGGCAGGGGATGTCCCAGGAGAACTTATACCAATCAGATTAGTGACATACTTAAGGAGGGGCAATATAAGAAGTACTCAGAACCGATGAGCATGTATGCATATATAAATTGATGTGGAAGAATTGAGATAGGTGTGCCAGGATTGCGCACGCTGCATGCTCTGGGTTGTAAACATAAGCGCATATTATATTAAGGTTAAACCTCTCCAAAATCATCAGATTTCTTCCACAACAAACTTGATAATTATAATCCTAATTAAATTTTAATAACTTGTTCTGATTAAAACTGTATAAAATAATTTTCCTTATTAGTTTTTACCAAGCTCTAACCTTGGGAGTGTTACGTCTTCTCAAATCACAATTCTGGAACTAAATATGCGCTCACGCCCGTAACCCAGAGGGGTAGGCAGAGATCATGGATTTCCATTTGGCGCGATCCTGGCACACCTCTCTCGCTTCTTCTACATTCATACATCTACGCCTACATGCTCGTCGGTTATGGGTGCTCCTTATATCGCCCTTTTTTAGTAAGCCACTAATCTAATCGATATAAGTTCTCCTAATTCTGGAACTACCACTGAACTTATTGATTATGTCAATCTAAATAAACTATAAAACTTATTGTCACTAAAAAAATAAAACAAACCTTATTTGGATCATTAAAAAGATCTGTAAGTACTGGCCCAGGACTAAGAAAATTGGCCAGGTGTGATAACAGATCACGAGCTGCCGCAGATCTTGCTCTTGGAGCTCTTGCAGCACCAAGTTTTTCCCCAACTTCCAGAGCTCTTCCTCCACAGCGAGACATACGCTCATCCAATGAACTAAATACATTTACACAGTGCTGGAAAAGTATGGAACACAAAGAAATTATTACATAATATTGAAATAGAAGCAAGAGTAATAATTAATTTTCATGTTCAAGAAAAAGGCAAATTCAAGAAAATTAAGTTTTTTGAAATTAGGCTGATACTACATTCCACTAACCTAAAACTTGAGGGAAGTCAAAGCTTGGAAAACTTTGTTAAGAAACTCTATGTGTGAGGGAAATGTGTGAAAAATTGAACAATTTGGTAGTTAAGTTTAATAGTGGGTAAAATGTTTTAATTTACAATTTGCATAAACTTTTAGTTAGAAAAATTTTAGACAACTTTACAGTAGTGTAGTGTAGTAAGTACTTACTGAATGCTGATCCATGATCTCAGACAATTTAGCTCCATATTGTTTTTCTTCCTCTTGTACAGCTTGTTCCAGTCTCATACATTTTCTCTCTTGTCTTTCTTGCAGTACCTGTAAGAAATAACTATTACATACTTGTATGGAAGAAAATTGAGCGCTAATTAAGAGGATCAACAACTGTTTGTACATGGAAAGACTTGAGCAAAATTTTAAAACTGTTGGATTGTGAAAAAAAAACACTTAAATTTATTTTTGTAAATACATAAAATCTTTCAATCGGTCTTTCAATTGCTATCTTTCTAATGGATTATGTTGTGTACCTTTAAATCCTGTATTGCTTGAGTAAATATGTCATGAATCATCTCGGGGTCAAATTGATCATCCTTAAGTCGGGATTCTTGCATACTCCTCCGTACCATCCTCTCAACAAACTCGTCGGGGTCAAATGGGTCCTAAGTAGATTAAAACATTTTTTATATGGATTTAGACATTTAGTTTAGTGAAATCAAAAATTTTCGAGGAGGGTTGGGGTCAGGGTAGCTGTAAATATATACTATAGCCAAAACATATACGTCCCAAAATATTGCAGGGAGATGATGTTTCATTCGCAAAAAGATAGATTAAAATTAACTTACTTGTTCCAATTCTTTTAAATATTGGTTCATCATCTTGTAGGCTATGAAACAATTACTTTTAAGGTTTCAGTTAATACTTTGATACGCCCCTCTAGTACTTTTTACGCCCCTATATGATTATACTTATTAAATTAATATTGTTTTGTTGATTTTATAGGTCGCCACAAGCAATGAAAATATAGTTATGTTGTGTCAATGTCAAGTCAAAATTAAGCGGGCATTGACAGCGACAGCTAATAAGTTTCAGAGGTTTTAGTAAGAAAACTTGCAGCGATTTATAACTGTTGGCGGTATTTATTCAATTTCACTGGGTTCATGTAAAATTGTAAAATAAAATAAATTATGTCATCAATGAACGATTTCATTAAATTATAAGAATGCGAATGAAGTCGCTCCTATAATCTGTCGTTGGTATGTGCAGTTATGAGATATTTAAATGCTCCTGTAGAAATCGATTCGATGCATCCTTCTTCATTATATATGTCACCGACCGATTGTCAGAACAGACACTTTATAATTGGGCTAGGCAAATTCTAAACGGTCGGCACATTGTCAGTTGAACAGTCACTTTCTAATCGGGCGAAGTACGGTAACGCATATTGTGAATACGATAAAAATGTCGTTCGACAAAACGAAACGACCGCGCTGATTGGTCGAAACTCGTATCCTGCGCCACTTTTTTTCTTTTTCTGGCAAGCTGTTGCTGAACGTAAACAAACAAAATGTTCTTGTGAAGTTATTTTCAATTATTTTCGTACCGTTAGTACTAAACTTACACACATTTAGATAGTGTACTAAAATTAAATCTGTTATTAATTTTGACATGAGTGAGAATTGAAGACAGTGAATTCAACGATATGTTTTTTGTTTAAATATTTTTTAATGTTTAAGAAACCTGTGTAATATTGTTTGTGACGTCTATATCCAGTTAATAACGGTTTAAAATTCTTTTGGTTATATTTTATTATTATATTATATTTTATATATGACGGGCCGGTTGGCGTGGTTTGTAAGATACTTACTTTTCACGCCGCAGGTCGTGGGCTCGATTCCCACCCAGGGCAGACATTTGTGTGCATGAACATGTCTGTTTGGCCTGAGACTGGGTGTGATTATCTATTTAAGTATGTATTTACAAAATAAAAGTAGTATATGTAGTATATCAGTCATCTGGTTTCCATAGTACAAGCTCTGCTTAGTTTGGGATCAGATGGCCGTGTGTGAATATGTCCTAGGATATTATTATTATTATGGGGTGGTTAAAATGTTGTCTCCGTCTGGTTGGGTATAAAAAAATACGATACATTATAATAATAAATCAGCCTTTTCTAGAATGTTCCTCACTGCAGGGGCACAGGCCTCCTCTCCGAGAGAGGGAAGGGGCCGTAATCCACCACGCTGGCCCAGTGCGGGTTGGTGGATGTCACATGTCTTCGAATTTATTAGTTCTAAGACATGCCGGTTTCCTCACGATGTTTTACTTCACCGTTTCAGGAGCAGTGATGAAATAAATTAACACAAAGTAAGCGCCGGCCTGGGTTCGAACCCGCGACCTACAGTACGTAAGTCGGGGCCTAAGCCACTGAGCCACCACTACTCGATACATTACATAAAATAAATACATATAATATATAAAATCTATAAATACACAAATAAATAAATCCCAACCAGACAGGAGGCCCTCGGCAGGGGAGACCAAACGGCCGAGGGTTAGGGCGAAAGGGTGAGAAACCGGCGGACAATTCGGGCAGTGTCGAGAAGAACCGCTTTCTGCATTTGCGCTCGGAGCACACCGTCCCAGAGTCCCAGTCGCCTCAGATGTCCGGAGAGGCTGACCGGGATTAACCCGTTCGCAGAAACGACTATCGGGATGATTTCAGTCGACAAACCTCACCATATGTCGGTCACCTCGTGCGCCAGGTCCAGATATTTCCTCTTTTTCTCTGTTTCGGCGTTCACGAGGCTCTCATCACATGGGATGGTTATGTCGACCAAAAATACTCCGGACTGTGCCCTGACCAACAACACGATATCAGGCTTATTCGCGAGACTATAACGTTATTACGTTTATCTACTGATTAAAGGATGACTGGCAACGTATAAAAAAGCGGGTCTCAAGTTTCGACCAATCAGCGCTCAAAGTTCGTTTTGTAGACAAAGACATTTATGTCTATTGGATAAATATGCGCCTGCCTTACATCGCCTGTTTGTAAAGTGCCTAAAAAAGAAACGACACATTCTCAATAACTCGTTAAACTGACAATGTGTCGACCGTTTAGAATTTGCCTAGCCCGATTTTAAGTGTCTGCCCTTACAATCAGTCGGTGACATATATAAATGACAAGGAACTCATATCACACCATGTCGTATAATGAGATAAATTGAACTGTAATTAAATGAATATACTCTGTTTAGTGTAACTTATCATCATACACCGTTCAACATAATTTGTCAACCGTAAATCGTAAATGTTGGTTTTACTAATCCTAGTTCAAGACTATTCTTACTATATAAAATATTATCTAAAAGCAATGTTAAGATTTATGTAAAATAAACAAAATATAACTAACACAACATGATAATTATTCAACAAAAGGCAAAAAAATATCTATCTAAGGTTCATGGAATTAGCTCCGATGAGCACGACCTATTTATTTTAAAACTTGAAACAGGCAAGTATGAAAGACATCAGTTTTGATTTTAGAAACAAAAGAAAAAATCATAAATGTAACAATTACGTCTTTTTGGAAGATATCTTACTAGTGAAAGCGTTTTTTATATCCAAATTCTTTGTGATGTAATATTTTGACAAAATCTTGTGCGTGCTATTAAGGGTTTATTTTATTTATTTACTCTCTTTAATGAGAGTTGAGTGGCAATTTAAAGCAAAACGGATACCATACAATTTGACAGGAGAGTCACTGAAACTATTGGGTATATCGTGAATAGTGAGATGTCCAATGTATCCTAACCGGGTTAGGATAAAGCTGATAGACCTCAATGGCTGAGCGGCTCAGCCCTCGCAGCTCCGAGGTCAATGCCTTGGAACAACGAGGATATCACATAGGCAAGAAAATCGGACAAGGATCTTACGCCACTGTACATCTGGCGGAATATTGCGATGCATCCAGTCCTAAGCGCATGCACCTTGCGTGCAAAATATTCGACAAGGAAAAGGCGCCCCGCGATTTTTTAGAAAAGTTTTTTCCTCGAGAACTGGATATTCTCACTAAAATCGAGAACCCGCACATAATACAAGTGCACAGCATCTTGCAGAGGGGGCCGAGAGTGTTCATATTTATGAGATATGCTGACAACGGTGATTTGCTAGACTTTATAAAACGCAATGGAGTCGTACCGGAAAACCAAGCGAAGCTTTGGTTCAGGCAGATGGCTAGCGGACTGCACTACTTACACAGTAAGAATATTGCCCACCGTGACCTAAAATGCGAAAACATATTGCTTTCCAGGCGTTTTAACGTAAAATTAGCAGACTTTGGTTTTGCAAGACTCTGCACTGATGGTGAAAACAGACGGGTGCTCAGCCAGACCTATTGTGGCTCCGCCGCTTACGCTGCTCCCGAAGTGGTGAGTGGTACACCGTATAATCCAAAGTTGGCCGATGTGTGGTCTCTCGGGATCATTCTATTTATCATGTTAAATGCATCGATGCCTTTCGATGATTCAAACTTGCGTAAATTGCTAAAGGATCAGATGTCCCGTAACTGGGTGTTCCGCTTGCGGATTCGGGACAATGTGTCCGCTGCAGCTAAGTCCATCGTGCGGCACATTTTGGAGCCCGATATCACTTTGAGGCTGACGTTGGATCGTGTACTGGCACACGAGTGGACAAGACCTAGGAAAGATAAAAGTGCAAGTCTGATGGGTCGACTAGTCCAGTCTGCACCGTCGGCACCGTACCCCGGTGGTAAGCGAGAACACGACGAGGCCGGGCCGTCAGCAGGCGTGCGGGTGTCTGGAGACCACCGCGACACCGATCGAGAGCGACATGACGATATCAACATGCGTTCCCGTGATTAATTATGTAACTCCTTCCCGACCAGCATTTATCAGTGAACCTTAATAATATTTCGGACTAACAGAAATTGTAAATTCACTTTATTTTGATTTATATTTACAATTGACGACATAACTATTGTTAGCCGTCAATAGTGAAATATTTTTACTATATGTCTTTTTGCATTATTTTCCCTGGTATGTATTTTTAGGACAGAGTTTTTTTAGAGGCGATTAACTTAACCGTGTATTTTTAATCAGTAGGCTTTCGTAAGGATCTGAAAGCTTCGTATTTTATTAAGAAAGAGAAAGAGCTCTCAGTGAGGTTTGGTGGGTATTGGCAATTGAAAGACTTTGATTAGACAACATGGGGCTGATCGCTTCCCTGCGATTTAATTAAAACACCATTCACGTTTTCTACTTTAGTTACTAAACGATGTAGATAAGTTACCGATTAGGTCAACTAAAAACTTTTTTCTTCCTTATCATCCTATAGAAACAATGGATGAGTAATAAAGATGTCAAAATTTTTTCTAATTCATCATACTTATCACTCTGATTTCCCTCTGTATCTCAAGACTCGTCCATAATTTCGTGGTAGGTATATCGTATGGTAGGTACCCTTGAAGCCGTAGCATAATTATCTTTTGCATACCAATGTTTGGCAACAATACATCTTCTTAGGCCTCAAGCGCACTAAGCGGATGCTTACCGCGCAATGACTCGCAGTGCTGCGGCTACACTACAGATGGCCCCACGGTTGCTATACGCGCTGTGCAGATCGCAGTTGCTCGCCCCAGCACAGACTGTGCGCCGTTTCGACAGCACTTGGCCGCATCAGCATCCGCTTAGTGCATATGAAGCCTTTCCGATTGGCGTATAACGTTATGTAAATATTGCTATTCTTACACATGTGAGAGATGGTAATGTCTAAGAGCTCTGTCTCACTAGGGAACCCTTGCGACGTAGCCAGCGACGTAGCCAATCTGGCTACCTATGGTGCCCAAAGATTGGCATAGCGTCTCGTCAGTCAGTTTATGTAAAACACTGGCGGCCGTTTGGCGAAAGAGTGAGGTAAGCTGCAAATTGCTTTGCGCGCATATATTTTAGTGGCAGCGTCGCCAGGCCGCCAAATTATCCAGTGGCCACGTAGGAAGCCAAAGCTCGGCCACGCTGTCAATGGTTGTCAGTACCAGCACCGGCACGAATGGGCCGACTTCAGGGGGAATGTACTACGACCTCACAAAATACAGGCACGTAGTAGCGGTGTTTATCCTTCAGCGTTACGTCTGATGCGTAATCTGCCGCAAGCCCTACAAATCAAACGCGCATTAAAAGACATGAAATTCATTTATTAGGCTTTGCAAGTTTGCTAAGGACAATGATGAATTGCTTAACCGGTTAGGAAGCGAGTACCCCTTGATCTCATATGGTGTGTGCACGAAAGGATATTTCCATCGAAATGTTACCGTCTGCGTGGGATGATCATAACTAACAAGTATTTCTGTATGTTTATTTTGGTACTCAACTGTTACGTGGGATAGGTTCTTTTCTACGTCTTGTCTCGTAGGCTGAAACAAAAAGTAGAGTGCGCATTTTTGTTTGATTATAACACCTTGCTAAAGCAATTGCAAAGAGCGGACTTGTCAACTCATGATGTGACTGTTCACTTAAGTAGTGAGAATAAAATAATTATTTAAATACATACAGACCTACACACCCATACATACATATAAGGAATTTAAAGATAAACAGCACATACAATGTTATGTTTAATACTTATACTATTTTAATCTTCGATGACTCCACAAAAAAAACATTTAAACAAAAACAAAACCGACTTTAAGAAAACTATATTCAAAAACAAGAAATACTCTTAAAAGTATAAAATAATTTTACGCAATTAAACATAAGAATCAATTCTTAATCATATTTATTTTTGGGGTCGGTGTCAGCTGTGTTTGGTAGCGATCGAATCAACATATACGTAATTAGTACTTACTTCAACTTTGATTTTGAATATAGGCTTGAACAGGGGTAAAGCGCCTTTATTGCGATATGATAATATGTCTCCGTCAACACGTTCGCCTATAAGTATAAACATTTTAGACAAAACAGTATTCGTAAAGAGCCATGTTGTGATCAAAATCAAGAAAAGTTTAGGTACAAGTGTTATGCTTAAAAAATAACAAAGGATTGACATAAAGAGAGTGTTCTGATCTATTCATATAACATAATATAATCAAAGATATATGTATATTATTACAATAAAACAACGATATAAGTAATTACCTATTAGCCCGAGACCCAGAAAAATAGTGTCTACATATGACCACACATCTGAATATTACGATTGTAAAGACATTTATTTATTGCTTATATATGTTGATATTAAGCGAGTCTTCAATACTTACCAAATTTATGCATATGATATCCTGCATCAGGGTTATGATACAAATAAATAAAATTGACAAAAGATACAATCATCAGGGAGATAGGCGACCACATCGCGGTGAGTTTTAAAACAATATCGCATCCATATGGAGCCGTGACAAATTGATTATGAACATACGTACATTATGTGATATGATAACATCTTAATGGAATGAATGTTAATTAAAAATTGATAGCTTATTCCGATAGAAAATCATTCTTTAGTAATCTACTAAAGGCAAATAGTAATAGTAGAAAGAGGTGTAGAGGTGTTGGTTATCGCAATTAGGCCTATATATGTATGTTGTTCTATTAGTCGACTTCTATTCCTTTCATCGTATGAAAGGGAATTCGAGCATCATACGCCATGAGAAACACAGGCGTGCGTAAGCGAACGTAAAATGAAGTGTTGTGTTTTTTCTCTCTCCGTATGTAAAGATATTGTTCAGTGGCCTTGGTGGAAATTATAAACAACGTGTTGTGATTTACTTCCATCTCGGCAAGTCTTTATGTGGACGAGAGAGAGCGTCCTCCCCTCCTCTATTTTCTTAGGTAGAGGATGCTGCACAGATGCTCGACATATTCGAGGAAAACGCCATAGACGCAATTTCCGCATTGTCATAATTAATCGCAAATTAAATGAAGTAATAAAAACTTTTTAAGTCATTTATTGAAACATTTGGCTCTTTCTTCTAAGAGCTCGGAACTCCCTTAACAATGATGTTGTAAGTTGATTGTGCAATTTGCGTCCAGCTATACTTAATCGACACTCTGTGGTACAGATTGTCATAATCCACTTTGGGCGGTGCTAAAGCATTGACGGTGATTCTGACGTATGTAACAGCCATACCAGTAGGGACCTGTAAAATTTAAAAGAAAATACATTTTTAATGCAATTTATTTTATTGCATTATTTTTCATGACTAGAACCCTCACTAATATAGGTATTATAAATGCGGATGCGAGTTTGTTCCTTATCTATGATTTAACTCCTTAAGGATTCTACCGATCATTTGTACAATCATTGGCAGGGGTACAAAAAATTACTTGCGGTACCTTTTTTCCTCAAAAACAAAACACCGTAGTAAGATAAAAGCTAATATAGCAACCTATGGTAATGTTTAGCTGCCTACATCTGCTACCTCTTCAATGTATAAACATCTTTTATAGTATCCATCACAAAAAAAATTACAGTCATGTGTACTATTCTTGTGCAATCATGTGACGTATAGCGGTGTCCTTGTACTGTATAGAAAAAAAAAATCGTAAAGTTAAGTAAAATCCCGCACAGACGCGCGCGCGTGACTTGTCATAATACGTGGGTACTTACAGGAATATCAACATTAGTTTCTTGCTGGAACAAATATATGGTACCATCTTTTGTATAGATAACCTGACCTTGATCAGTTCCTAGAAAACAGATGCTCGATATAGAAACATACAATTACAGATTTTAGGGTCATGTCAAGTCAAACTGCAATCATTACAGCGATAAGATGACTTATTCAAATGGAGGTGGAAGCGGTAGTCGTCACGTTTAGCTAATGAGCCGTGTAATGTATGAATGTAAAAGAAAACACTACTGGGCTGGCCACTATCCCGAGACTAACAACTGTTAAGAGTATTGACATTCTATATCTCACGTTTTTTTATTGGTACCTAGATAAAAAGTAGACAAACCAATCAAAGGAGACATAAGTGTATTACAAGGCTTTGGGTAAAGATAAACTATACATATCATAAAAATGTAACTGATCGCTGTCTGTACATGTAAGATATTTGAGAAAAACTGTTATTGGGGGCCTTCATAAACGCAATAAAACCCAAAACAATGATTATTAGAATTTTTGTCTGTTTGTCTGTGCGTTTGTTACCGGTCATCTCAGAAATGGCTTAACAGGTGTGGTTTTTACTAATTTGTTGTGGTAAGCTTCATTTAACATTTAGTGTTTGTTTTATCTCAATCGGCTTATAAATAAAAAAGTTATATCAATTTAACTTGGCGTGTCGACCCCAAATACGCGGGAAAAGGCAGGGAGATGATGATGAGGTTATCGTCGTCATCGTTTATTCTGCGGGCGGCTGAAACCGCGGGACACTGCTAGTAAATAAATAAGCCCATATAATAAGCTATAGTAAGCTAGGTATAGTAACTACTATACCTAGCTTACTATAGTAAGCAGTTCAATTTTTAAAGCGAAAGAAAAGAATGAACACCAGAATGAAAATCTGATAACTAGAACACCAAGATCACAAATTTTTTGCGTTTTGATTTGGTTGGGACATTACTAATTTCGATTTTGAATATTGTGTATACTCATACCTTTATTTACTGGTAATATTTGAAACACCATTAAACAAGCATTAGATCAATAAATTTAAAAGTCTATTACATTGAAAAAAATACTCCATGTATCTATAAATACCTACCGAATTCAAAAACATAATCAGAATTTATTCCAAAACCAAATGGAAATATAAAAATAATAATAGTTATTACACACTTCATATTTACGACCACGTATATGACTTAGTGAAATGTTTTGTAAAGAAGTTTGGTTCATACATATATCACAACACATTCCGGAATAATAATTAGCGTTAAAAGCGAAAATAATGTAAAGATTATTTACAGTTTAATTAGTACGGTGAATTGATTTATTTGTTTTCATCTGGACTTTTGTATACTTCATTATTTTTTTTTATTTTCACTTCATTCTGAATATAATGAAATATGAAAAATCTCGTGCCTATTGGGATGCGTGCTATGTTCATATTCATAGTCCATAGTCATTAAACCTGTGTACTATTCGCACCTGACCAATTTTTGGTTATATGTATGTTAGAAAAAAATCCTAATAAATAAGGCGATAGCTACATTTGATTTGACATATAATAGGTCTAGTTGTGCTGATTAGGGTAAGCCAAACTAGGCTCGTGTCTAGTGGTGCGAGGTAATATAGCACGCGCGGTGCGGAATTGGGATAATCAAGTGTTTCGCCGTCCTCGCCTACTAGCACCTCGCCACTAAGATAATGTATAATTGTCAACCGATTTGGCGCTTGTTCTACTGAAACGGAACCATTTCTACGATGTTTTTTTTATGTAAGGGTTTTCACCCGAGTTTCAACAATTGAAGTGGCAAGCCTTATCCTTTTATGGAGTTTTCGCCGAAAGTTAGAGTATATTAGTTGTCTGAGTATATTTCAGACGGGTACAAGAAATAGGGTAAATAAAGAGAATTGTTTAAATTTAATGTTTTTTTTATTTACTGATTTTCGCTCCAAATATACCGATCTCATTTTGGCAACCCTACCCATTCTGCAGTTTCATTTTCGAGAACGCCACTGTGTTAAATAGCCCAAACCCTAAAACCTTGTGCGTAGTAATTGAGTTGTCAAATCAAATGAAAAAGTTTTTTTTTATTCTTTTGGTAGTTACTGAGATTAAATAAAATAAAAAATATGCGGGTTAAGGGCGTGACGTAACCCAGAGGGGTAGGCATAGATCATGGATTTCCACTTGGCGCGATCCTATCACACCTCTCTCGTCTCGTCATGCTCCCGTGGCGCCCACACCATGGCTATGAGGGAACGTTTGGTTTTTAGTGGATACGCCCCTCGTGGGGTAAGCCTCACAGACCTCCCTGTTGCCCTGAACAGTGGACATGTATAGGTGCATTTTCCAAACGTAAAAAAAAAACACCTCTCTCGCTTCTTCTACATCCATTCATCTACGCATGCATTCTCATCGGTTCTGGGTGTTCCTTATATCGCCCTTTTTTAATAAGCCACTAAGTCGATCGATATATGTAAGTTCGTTTAGCCCTACTACTACTGAGATTAATAGATAAGTTATTGAGATTAGAGAGTTTAAACACATTTAAACCGAAGGGTTTAAATTATAAAGAATAAAAGATAAAAAATCCACTGAACGTGAATAATGTATAGTATTTTCATACGGGTTACTTAGCTTAGAAGGATTTGGATATGACTGAATGAATTTTGTAAAACACTTGGAATACCAATACGATAATCGTAATGGTACGACATTTTTACGTTTGAAACCCATGTCCTGATATTTCGCAGATCTTTACCTACTAAACCTCTAGGTCCATATATGATGATATAATGATGCAGGATAAGGAATAATGAAACGCTTCGTTTCTTTATTCATCGATTGTAGCTTTTAGGTGATAAGAAATTTTATGTGACAAATTACTTAAATTCCGTATCGATAGCGGTTTCAAATTTCAAAATGGGTGACCAATGGAATAATGTTCTCTTCTCATTAGTTTACACATCATGTTTAGTGGCATCACCGCAGGTTTACATTGTGGAAAACATTCACATAAAACATATTGTCATCTGAGTTTTTAAAAGACAAATATGGCGGCTAAACTTGTACATCGCCTTCGATCAACAATATCAACTATTCTTGCTATTCTTGATCGAAGATATCGCAACACGATTTTACGGCAGTGGTAACCCATTACGGCAGTGGTTATGCCTACGAGTTCTATAGCTAAGAAATGTCAGCAATCTGGCCTCTATTCCTATTAGATGGAAGAACTTTACCCATTCTTATTGCCGCTACTCAATCTATACATATAATAAATTGTAACTGATCGCTGTCTGTACAAGGAATATATTTAAGAAAAACTTTTCTTAGAGACATTCATAAGCGCAATAAAACCAAAAACAATCATTATTAGAATTTTTGTCTGAGCTTCTTTTTCTTTGTTTTGTTACCGCTAATCTCAGAAACGGCTTAACCGTTTCGGTGCGGTTTTACACTAATGTATTGTGTTAGGCTTCACTTAACATTTAGTGTATGTTTTATTTCAATCGATTTATAAATAAAAAAGTTATATCAATTTAACTGTACTACGGCCATACTGTGTCGACCCCAGAGCGCGGGTAAAGGGCAGGTTATCGTCGTCATCGTTTATTCTGCGGGCGGGTGAAACCGCGGGGCACAGCTAATTTTAAATAATAACAAACTGTTTGCTAATCATTTTATTCCCGTTACTAATTATTAATGTTTCTCATGTCTGTCATACGTTCATCGAGTGAAGATAATAGATTCTTGACTATTTCATGACGCTCAGCTTTTAGCTTCAATAACTGCTTACTTTGTTCCAGTTGAAACCAATACGCATGTCGATACAGCGCTGCCATTTCCACTTCCATTTCAGCGGCTTCAACTTGAAGAAAAAACACGTTTGAATCTTTTTGTTTACAATAAACTTAACTAAATTTTTGAGAGTTTTAAATTATATTTTTTTAGACTTTTAATAGCTATTGACAACTAATTTTACTATTAAACGTGGTAAATTGTGAACTTACTTAGTAGATTACGGCATATTGTAAGATATTTTTTCATGTTAGCCATATCATTGTCTATTACGTCTTCTATATTGTTGTGAAAATTTGGATCATGAACATCTAGTTGCGAAGAAGATACTTGTGGAAGTTCATCCATGATTATAGCAATTAGAGTGCAATTTGAACTGTAAACTGTAAACTGTTAATTATCAAATATAAAATTATGCTCAAGTCAACAGATTTTAAGACCAATTAATAGATCATTTACAAGACGTTACAAGAGTTCGTTTTTTTTAATAAATTTTATCACCTGGTAACATAGACCTTTAGGTCATGAGTTCTTGTTTGTTAGAAGAAAAAAGAGAATGTAATGGATGTATTGCAATAATAACAACCTACGATAATAAGAGGGTTAGCACAACCAGGGTTCGAACAAAATAATTATATCAATTTGGCAAAGATTATCAAACAATGTGCGAATATAAAATAATATCTATTGAAAATATTTAAAACTCGAGTCAAAAACTCAAAAAAAAGCGCTAAAATATTATAAAAAATAATTACAAATAGGGCCAATATTTTTGCCTAAATTACGAAATGAACGGTTAAAATCATTGAAATGACGCATTAGTCTCATAAAAAACTTGCGCATTAATGATTTTTTTTTTACCGATTCATCAGTATATAGACTTTCATGGAATAATATCATATCATAAAATTTAATCAATCCCTCTAACAAAAAAAAATACCCCTAAAAATCCCATCAGACTTAACGATAACGTAGGATACGTAACTTCTCGAACGAAACATACGCTAAACCCTTTACACCTGCAAATCTTTCCAGATAACCAAGTCCTTGCATGTGTGAATGAATATTAAAAAATACTAGTTAGTTATCAGCTAATTTCAAATACCTATCAATTTACAGTTAAAAACATCACATTCAACACACATCAAAATTATCCGTTTACACTTGTGGGAGAAAAAATCTCGATAAGTTTATACTATAGGTATATAACTAGTATAAATACACAATTTACATTATAAATAAAACATGGTTAAATGTGTTGAAATTATGTCAGCACAAACATTATTATTGTGTTAAAACATTTTCTCTCTCTCATCCTAAGGAAATTTGGCCATCATTGCAGTTTTGCGAGCCGCAATTTTGACTTGCAAGATATGATTTTACGAGATATATCAAAGCTATGAATGGATATATGATAAAAAGAGTAATTTTAATTTTAACACTACTAACGATATTTTATACCCTCTTTGGTTTATGTTAAAGTGCACAGCACAGCATTTATAATATCAACTTATAAAACTTTTTTGGGATTTTGTTTGTAAAAGATTATTAAGCAAAAAGATTAGTAATAAGTCTCTTGTGGTCTTGTAATCTTTTTATTAAGTAGGTAGTTTCATATTAAGTGTTTTTTTTACAGATAAAACCATATTTGATATTATCAAATGTTTTTAATTTATACCTGTAATGACACAAATTTTACATCATTCACAGTTAAGTAAATTAAGTTTAGTAAGGATTACTCTAATTTTCAAGATTTATAGCCACAAATTATATCATACAACTTTTACCGCATATATAAACAATACTGAATGCAACATACCCTAATGCAATTTGGCAATATTATAATAGCAAA